>JAUTXX010547897.1:0-10411 GCA_032273605.1 Panulirus laevicauda | reverse complement strand
GAATGTTGCACACACACACACACACATACACACACACAGAGTTTTTCTTCTCTTGTTGATTCCATCGTTCCCTCGGGCTCCCCAACTTTTTCACCATTGTTTGTTGCTCTTTCTTTTTTTCTTTTTGTCTTTTCCTCTTTTTTTTCTTCCTTCACTGAAGAGAGATATGGAATGCTGGCGTCGGGGGCTGTGTGGGAGGGGAAGCTGCACTCTCCCCTCCCCCATCCCTGGTCCACGTATGGTATTTACTCTGAAATATTTGAGCCTGTCATCCCTTCGTGTGCATACATGGTACTCACTCATGAGGTTTCCGTCCTGGCCAGGCCGTGGCGACCCCCCCCCCCTACAAACAAGGAAGACTAGCCCACAGCAAGACAAGAGAGGAGCGACGTGCTGGCTGGTGTAGGTTGTAAGGGAGGGTGACCAGCCCTCGCTGCACCACACCAACGCCACTGTGGCAGGTCAGTGTCTCGTCCTTAAGCTAAGATCTCCTGTCTCGTCCTTACTCAAACATTATGCTTAGCACAACACCTGAGCATACACCTGACCACTACAGTGAACACAACACACCTAAGCAGTACCTGAGCATACACCTGACCCCTGCACCTGAGCACACCACACCTGAGCACATGAACACACTACAAATAAAAATCACACCTGAGCACCACATCTTGGCATTACACCTGAGCACCACACCTTGGCATTACACCCGAGCACCACACCTTGGCATTACACCTGAGCATTAGACCTGACCTAACCAGCTGGGCACACCACACCTGAGCGCAGTCCTTGGCGTACACCTGAACCTACCGACATAGATGGTTCTTCCCTTGAAATCAATAACTCTTCCTCTACGACAATATTTGACCTAATTCACAATAAAGTTTCTGAATGTATGATCATATTACTTAAAATATTACCTAGAAGTTCGTGGTATTACCTAAAATATTACCTAAAAGTTCGTAGTATTACCTAAAATATTATCTAAAAGTTCGTATTACCTAAAAATTACCTAAAAGTTCGTAGTATTACCTAAAATATTACCTAAAAGTTCACAGTATTACCTAAAATATTATCTAAAAGTTCGTATTACCTAAAAATTACCTAAAAACTCGTAGTATTACCTAAAATATTACCTAAAAGTTCACAGTATTACATAAAATTCGTACGACTAAAAAACCCGAAACGTACACTCGAACCCTTCTACTCACTGGGTATAAACCCCTTCATTTCGAACCCCTGACCCGCTCGTGCATTACATGGCCTTCCTCGCTCACTCTAACAACATAATTCTTTAGTGACGTGAAAATTTTAAAGACATTAAATATTCTCAGAGATAAAAACTTCCTCAGGGGAAGTGTGTGTGTATGCATGTGCGTGTGTGTGTGTGTGTGTGCGTACGTGTGTGTTTGTGTGTGTGTGTGTGTGTGTGTGTGTGTGTGTAATAACAAATCTGTACAGTAATCCATGTGGGACACCATCTCTTTAACGTTATTTTTCCGATGAAGGAATTTCCTAACATTAAACCTGACTCACGCGTCGTGCTCACCGCAGGAAAATTTGCAGTGTAAAAAGTCCTGGCCAATCTATTACGCCTCAGAGGACAAAATGCTCTGCAGTGAACAACGTACTTGGCAATAATGTATGACCTTCATTTATTAGGTGTATAGAATGTTTGCATACATGGCAACACTTGTCTGTCCTCACTTGTAATGTCTATATTATGTTTACACGCCTGGCAACGCTGTCTGTCCTCACTTATCATGCGTAAAGAATGTTTACATGCCTGGCAACGCTGTCTGTCCTCACTTATCATGCGTAAAGAATGTTTACACGCCTGGCAACGCTGTCTGTCCTCACTTATCATGCGTACAGAATGTTTACACGCCTGGCAACGCTGTCAGAACTCATTTATCACGTCTTCAGAATGATTACACACCTGGCAACATTGTCTGATTTGAAACGTTGCGAAAATGCATAACGTTTATACACCTGACTATACACACGTCTGTGCTGTGTTTGTATACCAGGTCATAATGTCTACACATACAAGGCTACACAGGTCTACGTCATTTGTGTCTATATACCTGGCAGTAATCTTAGACTACACATGTGGTTACCCAATGTATACATGTTACCAGTCTACAATAATGACGTTACATGACCTACGAACCCTCTCTACCGCATTATAAATACACACCCACACCAACAGTACACATATATACACCAACAGTACACAGATATACACCAACAGGACACAGATATACACCAACAGTACACATATATACACCAACAGGGCACAGATATACACCAACAGTACACATATATACACCAACAGGACACAGATATACACCAACAGGACACAGATATACATCAACAGGACACAGATATACACCAACAGGACACAAATATACACCAACAGGACACAGATATACAGAACTAATAATACATAATGCTTTTCCACTCCTTCAATCCCTCGTCCCACAGTCCATATGTTTATGTCGCATATATTTTCTCTATATTTTCTGCACTGCGGAAACTATTTATCATCATTATTATTATCATCATTATCATTATCATCAATATTATCATTATTATTATTATCATTATCATTATCATTATTATTATTATTATTATTATTATTATCATTATCATTATTATTATCATCATCACCCTCTGAACTAGGTGTATGTTTTATAGGATCTATGAAAAAAAGACTTGGAGAAAGAGATGGGTATATACGTATGTTTCATTTATGTTTCTGGAAAAGAGCGTATGATAAGGCTGACAGCTGCCTCGTGGAAGGTGTTTGAAATGTGCACCGTTGGAGGAACGCTACTATAAATGCAGTGAGGAGTTTTAACCGAGAGATTGAGGCATATGTGAGTGTGCAAGAGGGAGGAAGGCGAGTGATTCCCGGTGATGGTGAGTCTGTATCATCAAGGATGTGTGATGCCACCATGGCTGTTTAATCTGTTCGTGGACGGAGCGATGAGGGAGATTAATGCGAGGGGTCCTGCACCGAGGGGAAGGGGAGAGTCTACAGTATAAAATACTGGGGGTGGAGAGGTTTGGGAAGTGAATCAGTTGTTATTTGCAGATGATTAGGCTCTGGTGGGAGAATCCAGAGAGAAACTCCAGGAAGAACGTGTGAGGGAAGAAAGGTGAGACTTAAAGGAAAGAAAAATAAAGTTATGAGGTACAGCGTGGGAGCGAGACAGGATGACTCGAATGGAAGTTTGAATGGAGAGAACCTGAGGGGTGTGGAGTGTGAGGGGTGTGGAGTGTGTCAAACTCCCGGGAGTGGACGTGACAGCAGATGGAAGCATGGGGTCTCAAGTAAGTCATTAAGAAGCATGTGGAAAGAGAGGTCATCACATACTGCCCGAGGGACAGTAAGCGTTGTGAGGAGGATCGTGTAAGGAATAAGACAGTGTAAGAAATAGGCAATGCAGTGAGAGCATTCTGAGCGAGAGAGAACGACCAGGATGTAATGAAATTTTTCCGACATTTCGGAAAAAAAAATGGTCGAAGAAAGATAGACTTAGAGGATATATGTGTCAGGACTAGATGGAGCAAGAAGGAGAGGTAGACCGAAATGGAAGGATGGAGTGAAGGAGGGTTTATGGTATCAGATTCTGAACAATTAGGAGGGCGAAAGGCATACAATGGATACAACGAATTGGATCGATGTGGTATATGGGGGGGAGGAGACGATGTGATGTGAACGGGCTGAACTAAGGCATATGAAGCTGTGAAAATTAACCAGTGAGTGTGTGTGTGTGTGTGTGTGTGTGTGTGTGTGTGTGTGTGTGTGTGGAGCCTGCAGGCTATGGATGGTGGACCTGGTTTAGTACATTATACGTGGCGGCCAGACTGGATGTGTGTAAGTAAAGTCATTGTTCATTTGTTTTTCATGCTGTCTCACTAAAGCGGTTATGGTAACAAAGTGTAATAATAATAATAGAAACAATAATAATAATAATAATAATAATAATGATAATAATAATAATAATAATAATAATAATAATAATAATAATAAATAATAATAATAATAATAATAATTATCATGTTTCAGTGACCATCTTCAAGGAGGTAAGTCACTTGATTCTTAATGAAGTAGAGTCCGCAAATTAGCCTGGGAAAGATGTCGTGCCGAAAGGTAGTGTATACTGGAGCCATCACTCGTGCAGTGTCGTACTCTGAGCCTCCTACTTGAAGCATATGACTCCTAAGATCGTACTCTGAGCTTCATACTGCGAAGATGACTGCACTTGAACTTAGAAGAGGAATCGATGTTTGCAGTGCCTGTGAGCTGTGCACTGCAGTCAGCTCAGCGAGCAGCAACTGTACCTTGGCTCTTCTCACTATTAAAACACCACCTTCCCAAGACTTACTTGGGTTTGGAAGCTCGTTCAAACAAAATCAAAAACAAAAAAACGAAAACACGGAGGTAGAAGTTGCATTGCCTTGAACAAATTCTCCAGCAAACTTGATTTTAGTTTCAGAGCAAATCATCAGATTTTTAAGTAGTTACCGTATGACAAGAGGGTCAAGACAGTAAACCAGGACATATGATTGGTAGGTAAGAAAGATCCTCGTGACTGAATATGCAACCGTATTACTTTATAAACAATTAGGCTTGAGGGAGGCCGATAAACAATGAGAACTCTTCGATGAATATACAATACAGTCTGAACGGAAACACGGGTTCCACAACTCCACCCTAACAGTGCGGGAGAAGAGACGAAGACTAAGAAGAGGTTTTGAGATGGAGTCGGGTGTCAAGAGTGAGATAGGAGAGAGATATGTTGAGAGCGAGCTAGTCTGTACAGACAGAAGTAGATGATGAGTACAGAGGAAGAACAGATAACAGACCAAATGCTCCAAAGTGAGGTTATCTGGTAAAGGACAATAGTAGTGTCCCAAGGTCATAAATCATTATTATTATTACAATTTCGGACGTCCAGCCGAAGACTGCACTAATTTCAAGAACAGGGAAAAGTGTACTCTTTTGGAATGATTCGTTCTTTGATGAGACTGTACTCCCATTGATACAATCTCACCAAAGATGCCTTTTTTCACTCGAGGTGTAACCATTAGCAGGTAGAATCTGGCGACACCTCTGCCCATCATAAAATGACTATGCAGGTGTTATGCATCTACGCTATGAAAACCAATATGACAATACTCGGTGACAGCTATCAAATAGAATTAGGCATTTCCAAAATTATTGGACAAAATACTTGTGAACTGAATATTCATTCTGACAAACATTTGTTAGTGATGGAAAAATAAATATATATTGATAAACATTTGTTAGTGAAGGAAAAATAAATATATATTGATAAACATTTGTTAGTAAAGGAAAAGTTTCTTTTGAATATGCTCTGCTCTTTTGTTATAATTACGGTTGAATGCGCAGTACTTTTATGAAAACCATCAACTTCCAAACTTGACCCTCTTGCCCAAAGCTGCAATGTTGGTTTACTTTCCCTCTTCTACATGTATTACTTTGGTTTCTGCTTCCAAGAGCTAGCTGCTTGTGTGCCCAAACCACAAGCTAGACCACTCAATACTCGGCAAGCTGCTGCGTCACATGATTACTGTGTGACCGTTGGCGACTCAAGGGTGGGCCGTTTTGATACCTACTTGTTTCCTTGCACGTCGAAGCACTGGAACTCTCTACCTTCTCATGTCTTTCCCAATCAATATGACCTGGCACATTTCAAAAGACAAGGTTTCCACTTCCTCCAAAATTCATAAATACTTTCCCTTGTCTTTTCTTTTCCGTTTTATTATTCGCTATTTCATTAAGGCCCAGCCTTGCTGTGGACTTTTGTTCATGATTGGAGCCTTCAACATATAAAAAAAAAAATTCTTCTGTCATATCGCTCCAGCAAATGATCAAGTCCCTAGAAAATTACGATACTTTTCTTGGATTCTTTGCATTTTTTCAGTCCACTGTTTACATGAACGTTCGACAGAACTGTATTCGTATGTTGGTTGCTGGGCTGCAGTACGCATAGTCAAGTCTGACGCATGCGCATTTGTTCTCTGGACATTAACTGGTCGGCATAAATTTGTATCAACCAATTACAGCTTGATATAGGCCTCAGCAGCCCCGCGTTTGAATCTGAAATCATTTCCACCAAGTTGTCCATGAGCAGTGGTTGTGATCTTTACGCCATTATCGCAAGATTTCATATTAAATATTACGATAAAGAGACAGGCGAAGCGTGGAAATTTGTAAACTGTGAAGTGTAACTAGCCTTGCAGTTACCGAACTGACAAAGTATTTGGTTCTGTGGCAGAAGTTATTCCTATGTGTAAGGAGAGGAAGAAGTAATTATCAAGTGTCACATTTTAAAGGAACACTTGTCGATGGTACACATCTGGAGCTGTGGAAACTGATTTTATTAGTTAATCACTGGCTCCATAAGGTCTGGGATCATTATAACGTCGTGTCTGAATCTGTCTCCCGGTACGAGCGTCGACTGACTCGGTTTCAATTCGATGACGGACTATTGGTTTGACCAACCGCAAGTTCGAGACCCTAGTATTGTTCTGGAAACTGAGGAGACGCAATTTGGAAAGAGGAAATACGTGAGAGGCTGTATTCTGAATGACATCTGGGTGTTTAGCGGGCAGTCCAAGTTTTACGTTATTCATATCACATAACCTATTACCCGCACAGATTTTTCCAATCAACTATATTGTGAGCGACAAGTGGGAAGCATACAACAGCATGAAGAGCCACGATTATGAACGCCTTGGGAGTGACCACTCCAACTACACGCAGAATAAATGTCGAGCACTGGTGGAGGGACTTCAAGGAGAGGATGAAATGAAGTGTCCGGGCATCAAGGCCGTCCGTCTACTTCAAGCAGCACTTGGCGCACGATACTTGTTCGTCACACAGTGCATTTCCTTCGCAAAATCACTCCTTTTTGTGATTTCCCCTCACCCAAAACCCCAGTTTTCACAGGGGGTCCTCCATCATCGTTGGATAAAGGGTGGGGGATACCTCAAGAGGTGGTGATTTGTGGTAGCCATGGATGTCGGAATCGTGCAAAACACATCGAAAACCATCGGAAAAACACAATTCCGTCTTCCGAACAGGTGGGTGTCCAAAACGGTAATTTTAGCGAGAATTTTTCCAAGATTACCAGTCATTTATGTCTTATCAGGTCATTCATGTCACAGGTGATGTGACGTGACGGTTCTAACTATCCAGTGTCATAAGGGTGGTGGTTCAAGAACCTTCCTTGCCCACTAATCGCATCAGAGAGGCAATTTGCCGACTGGTCTTCCCCAAGTCTAAACCGATTATTTATTCAGCAAAGGATATTCATGTTAGAACTCTGTCATCGGCGGGAAAGTACTTGTCTTCAAGAATCTACCATGACGGGAGATTTAAGATTTTGGTTCGTGGATTCTCACTTGTAATCCACTTTGTTTTTTGTCTTGTGGATTGGGACCGCATCTGCCTCGATCGCCACTCCCTTCTCCATCTCTGAGCTTCATTTTTATTTTCTTATCTCCCTACTGTCACTGACTCCCTCTCAAATCTCCTTCGTGTCATCGTGACCTTTCCCGAGAGACGTCCAGCTCGAGGCCCGTTCTCCCGGTGCCTGTACCTCGCTCATTACAACCTCCCTCCCTCACCCCTTTCGTTTACTCTCCTGTTTGCAGTCTGTTTGTTCAATTCCGGTGCTGGATTTTTTCTCTCCAGCTGCCCCAGGACCCTCTCTCCATTACCTCCCTCGCTACTATACCGCCTGCGCCAAGGTGGTCTCCCAAACACTCTCCCCGACCTATCCCTACATCCTCCCTCCCGTCACACCCAACTCTATTCAAGCCCCCCTCCCTCTTTAGGCCTAAACCTTACTGATACGTACCTACCTATCTCTCTATCCGTCTTTCTCTCCCGACACTCTACCTCGCCATGCCTTCTGCATACCTTACTTTACGTCTACCTTGCCATCTGTATATCTTTACGTCTACCTTGCTTTCTGTATACCTTATTTTACGTTTACCTTGCCTTCTGTATGCTTTACCTTACGTCTACTTTGCTTTCTGTATAAATTATATTACGTTTACCTTGCCTTCTGTATATCTTACCTTACGTCTACCTTGCCTTCTATATACCTTACCTTACGTCTACCTTGCCTTCTGTATACCCTACCTTACGTCTACCTTGCCTTCTGTATACCTTACCTTACGTCTACCTTGCTTTCTGTATATCTTACCTTACGTCTAACGCCCTGCCTTGCGAGGAGTTATGAGGCTAGTGTATCTGCTCAGCTCGACTCAGAAAGGTGTTTTGAATGTTCTTTCCTTGAAATCCCTTTAAAAGTTTAAATCTTTTCCAAGCCGACATCATCTGCTTAATCTGGCTGAATTAAGGAGGGTTTTCGATACTCTTTACACGACTGTTATAATCTTTTTATGTAATAAATGCAAGATTATGGTATTAACACTTCCGTGGAATTCAAAATCATTATTTAGAATTTTTCAATTTCTTTGTTTGAAAATAAGTGAAACTATAAAACAATGAACATAAACTACTACTTTACATAAAGTTTTATGTATAAAAGATTATCATATCAGCTAAAATCTGCACTGGAAATTAGAGAATTGTTTCCTTTTCTGAGATACTTTCATCTTTTTCAGAATAAAGATTTCCACTTTTTGGAAATGCAACTTTTCGCCAATAATTAATTTACTGATACACCATTGTAGTGATTACAATTTAACTACAGCTCTTCACTTTTCAAAATAAAACTTTTATCTACTAACAATACCTTATAACCACCCCAGTGAGCCCCACCAGGTACATAAAGCCACAATACATCACACACACATCTCAACCCACGCCCAATGAATTAAAGAGGAGCAGGGACTTTCATACTTATAAAAGTGCATCTTCACTTCTTTTTCACTTTAAACACTGATTCCTCAAAGGATACCAGTGTCTCCGTTCATACCACTCCTATCCGTAAATTTGCTTCTATTGCACTCGGATCCTAACCATTCCCCTAACCTTATCATCTGTAATGTTTACGATCAACCTTTCATCTGCCATAAGTTCTACATGACCACACCATCCAAAAAGACTCGTTCATGTGCCTTTCTAACGACTTCGTTACACCACATGACCCCACATCTTTCTGTCCATTCTCCTAATGCCAACTATACTAAGAAAGCTATAAATATCTACTGCTCTTATTTCTCGCGCTATCCTTCAGCTGTATATACGCGTGTTTCACAGCCACAATACAAAGCTACAACACAACACACACACTATCATGCAAGCTTGCTTTATACACTATGCTTAAATTTTCCTCCTCCACCACAGCTCTCATTGTATCACTTTTTTTTCTCTCTATCTCTCTTACATGACTTGTAACCTCATCCCTCCACCATCATCTCTGACGAAACTTCACTTCTAAATATCTAAACCCATCCATACCTCCCAGTTCTTCATCATCTTACAACCTGACCTCCTGTTTCTTTCAAACACTTGTGCCTTACATTTACCCAGACTCTCACCATCCCTCTCCTCCCCCTTACACCACTGAACCGTTTCGCCATTCTATCCAACTCTCCCTTGAAAAAAAAAAAAAAAAAATCCCGCAGTAACCACCATTATGTTCCTCCACGGTTACGTATCATATCACAATCACCCCACTTTGCTCCCATCTCACGCAACGCCCCATCCATTAAAGCATTAGATAACCGCAGTGGCGTCACACAACCACCTTGCCGCACTCCCTGAACATTTCAAACGAATCGCTGGCTCAAGGCCTCCACTACGCTCACAAATGAACTACTTCCATTACAAAAAGTTCTTAACAGCATTACAGCTCTCCATGCGCACCCTAACATAGAACTTCCCAAAGATCTTTCCCGTTCGTTGTATCACGTTTCTTGTTATCCATAAATGCTGCGTTCAACTTAATCTTTATCCGCCATTCATCTTAAGTGCAAGAATCTCACCTATACACCTCCTCTCTCCTTCCCATACACATTATAAATCATACTCTGTTTATAGCGAGCAACGAACAACAAAATAACACAAACTAAATTTTTTTCCTGTATTTTTTCCTAGGAAAAAAATAATTCAACAGTCGAACATTAGTAAATATTTTGTATTCATTACAGTGATGTATCACCGAAAATAAATAACTAACAAAACTCTGTATTCGGAAAGAGGAAATTTTTACTTTTGAAAAATGAATCCAAAGCTCAAAAAATGGATATATCAATTTCCATTCCGTAAATATTTCGGGATCGAATTATACGATTTGCTCTCATATATTTCTTTTTGTCTCAAATTTCTTTTCCCTCAATGATATTGAAAGGAATACTAGAATGACTAAATTTCACATACTGATTCTATAAACTT
>JAUTXX010547886.1:0-10411 GCA_032273605.1 Panulirus laevicauda | reverse complement strand
AGAGAGAGAGAGAGAGAGAGAGAGAGAGAGAGAGAGAGAGCAAAAAAAACTAAAATTTAAAGCTTGTTGATGCAATAACAACTCCGCCAGAGACAAGTTAGCGAAGTTACCGTAAATGGTAGTCCAGTAGTTACGAAAAAGCGAAAAACTGAAACACTTTAAAGGGCAGCGCACCAGTTCCACCCCCCTGCGGAGGCTGGCACGATCCACTACCGCAGCACCAGTTCCGTCCCCTGGGAAGGAAGTCCGACGTACTGCCACAACACCAGTTACATTCCCTTAGCGGAAAGCCCGATCCACTGACACAGCGCCAGTCCTACCCCCGGGGAAGGGAGTCCTAACTACTGCCACAGCATCCGGGGCTTCAGAAGCTCGATCCATTGCCACATCACCAGTATCATCCCCTCGGAAGGAAAATCGATCCACTGCCACAGCACCAATTCCATCCCCTGAGGATGAAGCCAGATCCACTGGCACGGCACTATTTCCATCCCCCGGAAAGGAACTCCGATTCACTCCCCTGGGGAGGAAGCCCCACCCACTGCCACAGCACTAGTTCAGTCACCTGGGGAGACGGCCATAATCTATTGCCACAGTCGTATATAAAGTATCCTGAAGGCGATATGAGAAGAACAAAATCACACTGGTGTTGGCGGTACCTATACAAATTACATTTCACGTATAATCTCACCGCTACGTCATTTCCATTGATCACTTACATAAAACGAGGTTCATTTGCATAATGAATGCCATTACGTTTAAACAAAAGTGTCTCACAACAACTGTATCACAGACTCTAAAGTAAGAGAGAGAAATAAAACGTAAATATGCAGGTATGTGCAAATGACAGTACTGTGTTGGGCTAACATGACTATCTGTCACAACTCCCTTGTAAATAGTGTAACCAGACGTAAATACGAATCTAGCATATACGCATATCCGTGATTGGGCCGCTTCCTCCCTACACACACACACACACACACACACACACACACACACACACACCAACTTGAATACAAACACGGTGGATTAACGTTACTGATCATGAGTCAGCGTGGGTTCGTCCGGGTTCGAATCATAGGCACAGCAGTCGGCCCACGTCCAGCCCAGGTGATCATCCTTCCCTCGGGGCTGATCAGTAAATGAGTACCTGGTTACTTTGGCTGGTGTTTGTTTACACACAAAGGAATAAAGGTGTGGTAAGTACAGACAAGGTTTAGAGACGGGGCAACACGAATGTAAAACTCTTTCCCCGTCGCACACAAACAGTAATCACATACGTACGTCCCTTCCACACAAAAAGAAAGAGCAAAAACTGTGCCATTCTAACGGGCTATGGTGAGAAGCGGCCGTTTATGCCTACGAAAATACCTTCCTACCTTTCATATACTGTTAGTAATTCGAGTTGATACAACTAATCAAACCTACTTTAACGAGTGACCAAGTCTTGAGCAGTGAATATACTGACGATGAATTTAATACTGTGTTCAGTGTTTGTTACACAGATGGTTAAGAGAATGTTACAAGGACGGAGGAAGGAAGTGTCGCATGGACGATGAGAGGAAGTGGTGGTACATGGACGGTGTGGAGAAGTGTTATATGGACAGTGTGGGGAGGTGTTACATGGACAGTGAGCGGGAAGCTAAGTTATATGGAGAGTGTGGGGAAGTGTTACATGGACATTGAGTAAGAAGCTGTGCTACATGGACAGTGTGGGAACGTGTAACACAGTGTGTGGGCAGACGAGTTTCTCTGACGATAGAGGAAGTGTTACATCGTGTGAGGGAACGTGTTACACTGACGGGGAAGGCGTTTCTTATAAGGGCGGTAAAAGAAGTGAAGCGCCTGTGTTTTAGCTGTTCCAGGATCTATTACTGGAAATTGGCCGATGCTGAAAACATCATTATCATCAAGACACTCCTCCTCATGTGGGGCAACTAGTACCGGAGGTTATTCAACAAAAAAACAGATATCCTTAAAGTTAATGGAAGGAAAATGAGCTGTGAAAGTTCAGGAAGGCGATAAGAATTGTGGTGACGAGTGAGTGAGGTCTGAGTTGCCTCCAGGGATAGCCACAGTGCCTTAGCTCACTGCCACAGCCGCCGTCGCCGCTGCCAAACGCGTCCTCACTACCATCCACAAAACTATCCAAAATCAGAAGCCAGGGACGTCGGCGTCACATGACGACATTGTCCTCAAGCACATCGATACGACCCCGTGATGTATGACGATACGACCTTTGACTACGATTGTGCGACCTTTGACCTCACGCTTAAAGGCCATCTCAACGGTCAGGCCATAATAACTTAGTATCCAAGGGTCGTGCCATCGCCCTCAAGGGGCTAATCAAGAAAGTGTCCTTAACAGGGAGCAACGAACAAGTCCCACAGCCTATGAGAGCATGGTACGTTGGGATGCCACTTGACCTGGCTGTCTAAAAGCAGGAATGATATGAACAGAAATAACGTCATAGTTTCAGTTGTAAGTCCTGAAACAATTGCACGAAGTATGACCACCACTTGTACACCAACTGCTGCAAACCCAGTTCTGTCATAACCACTGCTGATACCAGAGTGGCTGCATTACGAACACGCTTTTAGTCAGCTCTTTCACAGTTGCAAGATTATATACCACCTACCCACCTTCTTAATGGTGCAAAAAGACAGAGCACGTGTGCCACAAGTGCAGTCATATTTCACTTATGTTTGGCTGTGGATTTCTTATAAGACATAAAATGAATCTGCATTTGTCCAGCATAAACAAACGCTTTACAATTTCCAAGTCCAGCTATCTTGTCAAAAACTCTTCCCGCCACCAACAGCTACAGGCACCGGTAGCCTCTACCGCTCTGGAGCATTAGCTCTACGCTCTGGTAAATTCTTCCCAACACCAACAGCGCTAGACTCGTTTAAACTTTCCTACAACCAACAGCTCTAGATCCTGGTAAACTCCACCCACCACTGACAAACCCTGAACCCTGGTAAACTCTTCCTGCCACCATTAGCCTTAACCCTGGTAAACTCCTACCCCCAGTAGACCTAGGCTCTGGTAAACTTTTCCTGCCACCATTAGCCTTATCCTGGTAAACTCCTGCCACCAGTAGCCCTAGAATCTGGTAAACTCTTCCTGCCACCATTAGCCTTAACCCTGGTAAACTCCTACCCCAGTAAACTTTTTCTGCCACCAATAGCCTTAACCCAGGTAAACTCCTGCCATCAGTAGCCCTAGATCCTGGTAAACTCTTCGTGCCACCAACCCCGGTATACTGCTTCCAGGAGAACACAGATCTTACATAACACATAGCTATACACTCTGTGCATGAGGAACATGTCAGATATGAGGGGTCGTGCAACAATATTACCAGAATATCATCATTGCCATCTCATAAGGAGAGCAACAGCACCACTATACGTGGACTGGATAGTTCACCGTCTAACATCTTCCTTCATCCATGATACAATGCTCAGGTGGACCTATGGGTGGGGAAGTAAGTTATCATCATGATTATAGACGTCAGCTACGGTTCTGTTTATTGACTGTCAATATGTGTTCAACCGCGATAAATGACGGTATTACTTTTCCCCCTACACAGCTGCGGTCTGACATAGCTCTATCGTTCAACTCTCTCTCTCTCTCTCTCTCTCTCTCTCTCTCTCTCTCTCTCTCTCTCTCTCTCTCTCTCATTCACTCTTGTGGTACGAGATGAAAAAAAATGATACACCCTCCGTGGGTTCTGTGAGTTTCTCTCTAACACAATAGTTCCAGTCAAAACCCGGCCAGTTCATCTGACAGTGTTTTCATTCTCTAAAGTGCCACTATGACGTTAGCAAAACTATTTGTAAAATTCGCACAAAACTTTCCCCTTAAAAAAGAGGACTATAAGACGCATGATAGTGATTATCCATGATTATGTAGATAAACCTTATTTGCAGGCACGTAAGACTTATGTGAAAAACCATCACAAAGTCTTTCTGAAAAGAACCAATATGTGGAACAGTCATAATCTTATAACCATCATCATAAAAGTCTTTCTGAAAAGAACCAATATGTGGAACAGTCATAATCTTATATTCATCATCATATCATATTGTAAATCATCTTATCAATAAGGGCTCACCTCTCCAGGGTCAGGGCTCAGCCAAGACCTTACATCTCGTATGGTTACAAGGGTTCGTAACCCAGTCTGACGCACGTGTGGTTCTCTGCAACAGAAGCTTAACTCATTCCGGAATAAAGTTGCCTTCACGTGATGAACTAGGTTGGTCCTACTTACTCTTAAGCCAAAAAAATAGAATAAATGTTTACCTAGGCCGTAATCCGGGCTAAAGCTATTGTAAAAAGTTTACGTAATGGAGATCCCAACAACCACCGCGAAACTAACAGTGTTTGTGTAAGTAGTAGTTTCAGCCAATTAGAAATGGCCAAAGTTAAGTACTTCATATCCTTAGCCAATGAGATCTGAGGAAAGCTTGCCTGAATAACAGTTTCATCCAATGAAACCTGAACAAAGTTTACGTTAAGTGGTTGCACCAGGAAGTCGAGAAATATCAACAAACCAAATTTCCGTGGCAGCTGTAGCTTCAGCTGATGTCAAACGAAGACATTTCTCCAGAATTAATGATCGTCAGTCGAGGCAAAACGAACGTGGCAACGCATTAAGTTGATGAAACACACCGACATGAACGGCAGTATCGACTAGTGAGAAATATACATGGTTTTCAGCGTCGTGTACAATTAACCAATGAGGAATTTTACTTTTTGTCTCACGGTTAGATCTCAGACATCCTTCCCCCCTCGTCCTACACACACACACACACACACAAGTATACCATTTTCTTACACGCGCGCACACACATACTTGCACAAGTTGATATATGTACAAGGTTAAGATATATATGTGTACAACGCCTAAAGCCTATGCAATAAGAGTGCAAAACTCAGACCCTTTCCTCTCTACAAAGCTCAAATGATAAACACACGCGTAGTTACCTCACACATGCACACACTCAGCGAACCAGACACCAGAGTTCATGAAGAATGCAGTCCCAGTTTTCTTAGTTACACACACAGAGAGACACACACACACACACACACACACACACACACACACACACACACACACACACATACACACACACACGGACAGTCAAAATGTCCTACTGATTGGGAAACTTAACAATATGTGTCCCAGAAACCGAAGTCAACAATCCCACAATCTCTCAATGACTTACGACCCTTTTGCCAGCACGTCGCTCCCCAGCTTTACTCTATGGAAGTTTTGCATTTAATTGGGATTCCACAGACACTACAGGTCCCATAGACTTTCAACAATTTGGTAATAAGAAAATCTCTACCGACTATTGCCTCGTAAGCTTCCTAGACTTTATATCTCGCAACCGAAGGAAAGGCGGGACCCATGTGTACCTCATCTTTACTGAATTCACCGTAGCTTTCAAACTGGTAAAGGGTAACAAAATCTTTAATAAGCATAGAATCGTCATTCGGCTGAGATGTACGATTCCAAGGATTGCAGACTTCCTCAGTATGAGCCACTTATATAACGCCGTTGGAAGTACTAGTATACCAACAAACATACCCATTTTTGTGCTGACAGACAGAGACCTCTCTTTCCACACATTCCTCAATACGCCTAAGTCCTCAGCCTCCTCACCCACCTTATGGCTCATTTCAACTTTCTTGGTTTCATTTGCAGCTAAGTCCACTACCGGGTAACTAAATCATCCTACTTCCTCCAAGTTTTCTCCATTCAAACTCACACTCCAATTAACCTGTCTGGTTCCACTGCTAAATCGAGTAGCCTTACTTTTATATACATTCATTTCCGGCTCTCTTCTTGCACAAACTCTCCCAAACTCAGAAACCAGCTTTTGCAATTTCTCACTCGAATCTGCCACCAGCGGAGTGTCATCAGCAAACAACAGAAAATCACTCGCCTCCCATGGGATACCCCTCTCCGATAGATTGCAGACGTGCCACTTTTTTCTGAGACCCTTCCATTCATCTCCCGCGCCACCCCATCTATTAACAAATCAAACAGCCCGGCTGACAAAAACCAGCACTGACGCAGACTATCTTCACATGAAACCATTCACCCTCCTCTCTTCGCTCTCCTCCTACTCGCACACACGAATTACTCTTTTGACAAAAACTCTCCACTGCTTCTAGCAGCTTTCCCCCAGTACTATAAAACTGCATTACTTTCCAAAGAGCATCTCTGCGAATCATGGCACATGCTTCCTCCAGATACATAAACGCCACATACAAATCTAATACACATATTTTCCAAAGAGAACACATAATCCATACATTTTCCTCCCCAATTATGCTCTGTGCATGCTATTTCTCTCTTAATAGCCAACCTTCCATACAACAGGTATACTCAACAAACTTATACCTCTGTGATCTGAAAATTAAATTTTTCCTCCCTGCCTAACTAACCAATCAAAAACACATTCTACCTCTTTCTTGAGAAGTTTAATTGCAATCCTTTCCTTTCCAGCCACCTTACCACACTTCATTTCAGTCAAAGCTTTCACCACCTGCTCTCTTTTCATTACACCAACGGTCATGACTCTCACTTCGCACATCATCCCGAATTAAACGTCCCACATCTGCCACTCTATCATCTAACAGTCACTCAGAATACTCGCTCCATCTCCTCTTCACTTCCTTCTTACCTGTTGCCACTTCCCCACCTGCTTCCCTTACTGATGCTCCAACCTGTTCTCTTGTTCTCCTTACACAATTTACCTCCTTCCAAAACTGTTCCTCATTCTCCCCAAGATATGCCGATACTCTCTCCCCCTAACTCATATTTACCTCCTTGACCCTCTGCCTCTTTCTCTTGTACATTTCCCGAACTATCACTCCTTTTCTTCAGTAAATTCTACACAATTTTTACCTTTCACTAACAACTATACCTTTTCATGTGATTTGATATGAAAACTTACATTGATTTCCTCAGGACTCGTCAACTGATTGCCATACTGAGACAAGAGCGGTGCTGACTGAGAGAAAAGCAGACAAATAAAAACAAGCAAGTGGACATGAAGTTCAGAACTATTGATCAGTGTACAAGAAACGACATTCGTATGCCGACCGGCGTCGCTACAAGTCTCACAACCTTCAAACACATTCAGGACTCCGTAACTGAATTTGCCAAAGTTAACTTATATGCCTGAGGGTCAGTGGCACTACAGTACCAGTCTGAGGGGCAGTAACAACCATAACTGTACCAGTATCAACAGCAGACTTACCTAAGCAGCAACAACAATCACAACAGTTCCAGAATTAAGAACAGATATAACTGGGAGGCAGCAACAGCCACAACAGTACCATTATCAACAGATGTATCAGACGTATCTGACGGGCAGTAACAGCCACAACAGTACCATTATCAACAGACGTATCAGACGTATCTGACGGGCAGCAACAGTCACAACAGTACCAGTGGCTAGGAAACACGTATATCAAGGAACGCAACAAGCAAGACAATCTCGGTAATAACAGCAGACGTACCTGAGAACAGCGGTGGCAATAGCTGCACCAGTGACAACAAATTACTAGAATACGCAGCAGCAGCAACAAGAACAGCAGTACCCAAAAAACAACATCGTATGCATCCAATGAACAGCAACAGCAAAAGCAGCATCGGTGACAAAAATAGTTTTATCATAGGTAACCACAACAGCTACAACAGCTTCGGCAACAACAACAGCTTTATCAGAAGTAGCTACAGCAAGAGCAGCAACGGTAACAACAACAACTGCAGATGTACAGCAGCAACAGCAATTGTATCAAAAGGAAGAGCAATAGAGAGAGGAGCAGATGCACAACAGGAACCGCAACGACACCAACAGAAACATCAGAACATCCTTATCTGCAGTAATAGCGACGGCTTTCCGGTAGAAACATCACTAGCGCCACCTACAACATCGGCATCATCACTAGCACTAGTGCCTGCAGCAACTGCCGACCCACCGCCGGAACAGGAACACCAACTGTGGCTATAAACCGAAGCAAGAGGCATCAACAAGAAGCAAGACTCACAGAAAGAACACTAGACGCTGTGATAAGTTAACTTGAAGGCGGAGGTGGGGGACCTTCGAGGCGGCAGGGAGGGTAGGACCTTCAAAAACTGAGTTACACAAAGTTTGGAGGGCGGTAATAATGAGGCGGAAGTAGGAAGGGAAAGTCTAGGAGGGAGGCAAAGGTTGGTGTCGAAGGAAAATGGGAAGGAAGCGACTAGGCAACCCTGCTGCTTCGTACGTATTTAGAGGTTAAGTTACCTATGTCAGGATGGAGCGATTGCACGGAGGGCAGGTGTGTCCCCTGCAATGAGTACAGCAGACTCACACTGCACCATGGATGATGTCAAGGTCTGGGAGCTGCTCATCTCAGTAAGGGTAGAGGTAAGCTCTTCGTGTGTCTACAGGGGAGGGAAAGCGGCACTTAAGAGAAATATTTACACAATTGGTAACGTCTTCACGCCAGGATCTTGGTGGCTGCGTCATAGGGGCTATTTACGACCCCAGCCGGAAGTGTTGGGGAATGTGTGCGCGGCACAGGCGATGGTGGTGGTGCAGTGGATGGTGATCGAGCAGAGGATAGTGACAGTCCATAACGTTGGTGTAGACGATGGTTTATGGTGTAGATAAAGGTAATGGTTGTGGAGACAATGATGGTACAGAATGGTTATGGTGGTAGATAATTAGAGTATAGTGCTCAATGGAGATGATGATGAAAACGATGATGATGTACAGGATAGTTATGATGTAGTAGACAACAGTGATAATGATGTTAAAGGATAGTTATAATGTGCATGAGGATAGAAGCATACACGAAAGTGATGGAGTGGCAATGAGGTGATAGAAAAGTTGGGTATGGGTGAAGATAAGATGGTGAAGGTATACAGTTATGGTACAGACGATGGTGACAGTTTGCCAAGTGTTCATTGAGTACATAAACGTGATGATATAGATGATGGTGATGATGATGCAGTTGATGGTGATCGTTAAAAAAAAAAAGACGACTAAAAATGGATGAAAAAAAAGGTAATAACGATGATTGTAATTACCGTGATAATGCACACGATAGTGACAGCTCGTAGAAGTTGATAGTGTAGGTACCCTTGATTGTGCAGATGACCATGATTGTAGATGTAATGGCCTACAAGATGGTACAAATGTAGATACCTGTAAAGGGTGTGGGTAGATGATGAATATGGAGTCAATATGTTGATGACGCTACACAGATGATGGAGAGACGCGTTGAGGACTGACTGTTACGTCTCCTCCTCTCTCTTAGACTAGCTAGGTTGTTGAACTGTCTTCCTCCTATCGCCTTCCCATCTTCCTATGACCTTTCAACCTTTAAGAGTCAAGATTAAAAACGCTTGTGGATCCCTGATTTAATTTCTACTTTCCTCTTTTTTTCTCTCACTTTATACCTTTCATCCAAGGTGACCTTTGCCGGCAGAGAAGTTTTGCTGTGTTGGTCTCTACGGTTCAAAGAGGGTCGTGGTGTGGACAGCGGAGGACTGTGGTCGCGCTGGAGACGATGTATGGCAGGACCGGCCAGTATCTGACGTCTCCCCCTGAGGAACACCTAGCTCTTGAGTGTGTGGTCACCACATCGTGACTCAGGTACAGCCTGCACACATTAGTAGTGTGTGTGTGTGTGTGTGTGTGTGTCACTGGACTCTGCCTGCTCAAGGCCACACCGCAAATGTAAACTCACCTTTGGCGAAGTTGTATCATCGGGAGTACAGTCTCGTCAAGGTACTTTTCACTCCGAGTCTAAATTTCCCTAGCTACTGGATAGCAGCGCAGCCTAGGCCTACAGGAACCTTTAGAAATAGCCAACGTATCATCCATTCCTGGGGTAATTATGGATGAATCAATCATCCATAATGATTCTATTATTCATCTGTAACACAAAAAAAATCATCTGGAAATTTTAGGTATCTACGGGCCGTGAGCTGGCTAGCCCTGGTGGTGACGACAATGGAGGCAGAGATACCAGTGCCAGTAGAGAAAATGGTTATAGTGAAGAGAACGGTGATGATGCAGGCGATAGTGAGAGTATAACCAGGAGAGCTAACACAACCATACAGAATAGAATGATGACGCTGATGGTGAACGCAAGCTGAAAGTGACGATGATGGTGAACACGAGGTGAAACTGATGATGGTGGCTGTGAAGACAGTTGTGATGTATTTGAAAAAATGCGTATGAAGATGGCATAAGCATTTGTGATGGTGCTGACGCTAGAGATGTTTCAAACGATGGTTACTTTGGGAAAGGAATCATGGTAATACACAGAAAGAAAATGGTACAAAATACATGGGATTAATACTGTTCACACACACACACACACACACACACACACA
>JAUTXX010547885.1:0-19677 GCA_032273605.1 Panulirus laevicauda | reverse complement strand
TCTCTCTCTCTCTCTCTCTCTCTCTCTCTCTCTCTCTCAACCAAAATTTACCGTCACAGTTAGAGAAGTACTAACACTGATAAGTTGAAGATTAATAAATGTTCAGGTCCTAATCACGTTTATCATCGAGTAATTAGAAATATCAAATATGAAATTACCAGATCATTAACCCTTGTTCTCAGTAGATCTCACCAAGATGGAATAGTTCCGTAGAACTGGACACTGCCTGACGTTACCTTTGTGTTCAAATAGGGACGCTGTGAAATGACTGACAGTTACCATCCTGTTTGCCGCACACCAGTAACATGTAAGCTTCTGGAGCCGATTATTAGAGATAAGATCGTAGCTTACTTGAACAATACAGTCTGATCAATAATACACAGCATGGACTTAGAAGGCACATGTCATATCTTATCAACCTTTATGAATTTTATCATAAGATACCCAATACTTACGGCTTTATTTATGTTCCTAAAAATGAATTGAACGAAGCTTTTCACGATATATTGATGCTGAAGATCAGAGCCTTGGAGATTAATGATGCACAGGAAACTGGATAGAAGCCTGGTTACATAATGGGGAAACCAAGTCTTGATGTATATGAGTTATCACTGTGGTCACCTGTTACTAGTGAGGTCTCGCTTTCCATTATCTATGTTAATGACACTGGTGTTGAGCTGAATAACTTAGTATCTAAATCTGTTGATGTTACAATGTTCGGCAATGCCATATCAACCTAAGAAGATAAGCTAACATTACAAGTGGATCTGAATCAAACAGCTGAATGGTGTAGAAAACGGCAAACGGCTTTTAACGTTAATAAGTATCAGCTTTCGCAGTTACGATACCTCAACAAGAAATCAGAATATTAGATGATGGACGGCAAGATAAAGGATACACCTTGACCTTTCTCCAACAACATCAAATTCTCCCAGCATTGTAACGAAGCTGCCATATATAACAAATATGATGTTATGATTTATCACCAGAAACCTTACAAGCAAACATGAGGATGTAGTATTGCCACTATACTTAAGTCTTGTTAAACTTCACATCATATGCAGTGCAGTACAATGCCTTCTACCCCTCTCACCTGGGTAAAGATAGTCTTAGATTGGAAGCAGCTCAGCGAAGAGCAACTAAACTGATTCCTTCCCTACGTAATAAACCATATGAGGACAGACTGAGAGAACAGAACTTGATTTCTTTAGGCAAGAGGCGTCTTCGAGGCAAGTCAACAGAATTATTCAAATTATTCAAAAGGATTCATCCTGTCGATATGAAACATTTCTTTGAGAAAATTGACGAAAACTTAGAGGTCACTAAATTAATCTGGACGGCAAGAAATATTTCTTCACCAACGACACTATCGACGTGCGGAATGATACTGTTCATATGTTCAAAATTAGGCTAATCATCACATGTCACTTTGTGGTATTGACTAATGTTTTACCTAATGATCATAATGAAGTAGTATATTACACAACCTCCTCAACGACTAATCTCACCTTAAACATACAGCGGTAGTGTACCAACACTGATTAACCTCTGTAGCCTCTCTCTCTCTCTCTCTCTCTCTCTCTCTCTCTCTCTCTCTCTCTCTCTCTCTCTCTCTCTCCTCGTTGTCTCTATCCCATCTCCTTGTTCTTACAGTCTCTTTGCCTCACCTCCCTGACTGTCTTACAACATTTGTGTCCTCCTACTGTCTCCTACCCTCACTCTCTCTTGCTTTTTCTTTCACATTACATTACCATGGTATCTCCCATCACTCATCTCCCTTTCCTATCTCCCCAACTCTCCTTACTGTCTCTCTCCCTCCACCTGACCCCAAGCTTTTCATATTGTCTATCTTAATTATTTTCTCATGTCTCCTTCATCTTGCACTAACCCTGACTGCATGTTTTCCTCACCCTCCTACCTGTCACTGTTCACCCTGTATCTTCCTAATCTCTATCTCAGCTTCTTACCTCTCCTTATCCTCTCTCTTCATATCTCACTAAAGTGAACAGTACCCATCACCCTGGCATCCTCCATCCCCTCATTTTCCCATTTTTTTCTACTTCTTCCCTTCATTGCCCCTTTCCCCTCACCTCCTATTAATTCTTCTCCCCTCTCCTCCTCTTACTCACTCCTCCCTTAACACCGCCTGTAGGTGTCTCTTTCTTTACCTCCTTTTACTGTATTTTCTGCCTCACATTTCTTCTTTCACCCTGTTACTATTTCTTCCAATACTTTCTCTTTTATCATCTCACCCCTAACCTGTCATTACTGTCTCTCCCTCTCATATCTTCTCTGTCTCCCATTCTCTTTCTCCTTAACGTCTTCCATTACTCTGTCTGGCTACCACCATTACCACGATCTCTCCCTCGCTGCCTCTTGTGGCCCATAAGATGAGTGCAAGACCTGGCACATGGCATCATTCGCTGGTATACAAGGATCATAATGGCTTTTGGAAAGCAAGAAAATTGTTAATGCAAAGATACATTAGTTTCAGACTTGTTTAAATCAGTCTTAAATGCTGCTTGTATGTGCATCGTTTGTCCTTACATTGTTGATAATGTATGACGTACCACAGTTAATGTGACAATGAATACCATTCTTATCATCATGATCACCACCACCGAAATCACTATTCACTTTGGCAACTACTGGAAAATTAAGGCCACATCAGGACAAAGTTTTTGGTAGATAAATACCATAAGATCTTACAACGATCATTACGGTGCATAATTTGCGCCATGATCTCAGAACATGGACTGGTTTTCTTCTGTCCTGATGTAAAACGTATTTCACTTACAACAGGAGGAAATTCTGTGAAGTTTGGGTCAGTGTCGACATGTTATGTGCTCCACCAACTAAGTGAATGTGAAAAATACGAGAAATGGAATAATCGTCAATTTCATCATGTGATTTCATATTCTTTTTTATATTCCTTTGTTATTTTGGCATTTTTTTTTGTTATATCAATGATGGCTTATACTCCATTATTTTCACAGGTACATAGACAAAACTCTTAAGTCACATTCTTTTTTTTTACTAAAAGTCAGTAATCACTCTGTTTATTGTGGGAACAATAAATCCTATGTAGAAATTGAAATTCTCAAGGTAAGTGTACATCAAAATTAAATTTCTCTGTTACAGATCCACCATGTAAGTATTAGCTACACTCACAACACATCAGTTATACTGTTAAACACAAGCTTCTCATGGTCTTGTTCAACAACCAGGAGCACATTGTGGTGATGTTCTTGAGTCTTGGCTGATGAAAGATGTTCTGAGCCAAGTCTGACTCCATGTGGGCTCAGCACACAGTCAGTGATGACGTTTAGTGCTGTCAGGTCGACTGCTAATGTCTGGTTCAAGGTAGACAGTTGCCAGACCTTTACATCTTCTGTAAGGAACTTTGGGTCGAGCTGAAGAGCATGAAATGTGAACCAGGAATCTCAACCAACCAAGTCAGTAAGAATTGTTGAGAAAGTGACTGTAGATGGAAAGTTAGGCTTCCGTACTCCCATTCCAAAACATTCTCGTGGTTAGGACAATTTGTTGTCTGGTTTGGTTGTTATGAGGCTGTTAGCAACTGCACGACGCTCTCCTGCTGATTCGTTGTTGCTGGAAAGTGAAAACATCACCATCTCGGAGATCAACAGGTTTACGGCCTCTTGCTGCGGCAGACGCTAGAACAGCTTTACGTTGTGCTATTGTGCATCAAGGAAGACGTGCAGGTCATCTACCATGAACTGTAGGCTGGAGTGCAAAGATGACAAAGTCCCTTACTTTTGACGCTTGCTTCCGCGTAGTGATTTTGCCAGGTGGAGCTGCTGAATTTGTTTTTGAAGCCAGCAGAGTTTGATGGAGTAGAGTATTTTGGCATCCATATAGGCCTGTTCAGTTTAAGAAACTCTTGATGATTATCTCCTTGAAGTAAGTGCCCTGAAAAGCAAGCCGTAAACATTGCCTCTGCAGCACTAAACAGATTTAGTGCTGCTTCACTGAATACAATTGCTTCATACCTTGAAAGTGGCTCATCCCATTCATGTGACAGTAATTCAAAGTTCTTGCGAAACTGGAAGAAGTGGATAATGTCTGGTGATTTGGAACTTTCAATTTGCAGGTCATCCAACACATGAGACAGTATAACCTCACCGAGATGATGGCGACAAGATATCCAAGGAAGTGCCCGGTTTAGACATGGTTGAATTGTTACACAGGCTGAAGCGATATGCCCTGCATTGGATGATGTAGTATCAAATGCTATAGTGACGATAGAAGTCACCCAGATGAAGGATTTGGACTGCTCAAACGTTACATCAGCAACGATAGTACCAGAATTTTGTTTGTGTGTTGCGTTGATACTGTGGAAAACCAAGGAGCTTTATTTCGTGCATATTTTCCACTACAATAGGAAGACGTTCATCTGTGATATTTTGACTGGACAATGACGGCTTAAGTTTTGCGTCCCAGTGTAGAGTGGCGAGCTTAGGAGCAGTCCACTGTTCTTCACAAGCCTTTGACACTCTGTGTCCTACCTGGCACCTTGACCTATCTACTGTGAAGTATAATGTTCAGACTCTAATTTGGTCTCCTCCTGCTTCCGTTATCAGGGCCTCTGTATAGCCAGCCTGCTGTACTGAAGCAGTTTTCATAAGAGTAACTAATACGATGAAAGACCCGCAGCAGATGAAGCACACTCACTGCTACTCGTGGAAACCTCTTCACAAAACCCCGCATCGTGAGTGCTGCTCCTAGAGCTAATGAATGTACTGGTCACTTCCTGGTGCATCCGTTCCTTGCTCTCTGCTTCTGTCCTCTCACGTACATGTCGACGGTGGACTGTTCTAGCAAGCACCAGGTCACGCTGGTCAAAAGTGGTATTGAATGTGTGCAAGTTAGTGATGGTTGCTCCACAGTATTTTGACCTCAAGGTGGGACATCTTATTAGTTTGAGAATTACAAGAAAATGTTTGATGATAACATCAACAAGACTAAATATAAAGCTCTAAATCTAGAGACAAATACGTAACTTTCTCGGCATTAGTGTACATGACGTACCTTACCACTAGTAGTGTTCCTGGCAATGTTGTGAGGTCACGTGATCATATCAAGGTATTGTCTTCTTCAACTGGACGTTCCCATAACACATGATTATATACCTGAATTCTTTTCTTCATAAGTGTCAAATCTGGAGACACACAGCTGAATCTTATTATCCAGATCATTGTTAATTGGAACTTATGAGAATCAAATGATGTCTTTTCCTTCTCCCACCATACTTTGGGTCATTATCACTAATATCACATCTTTCTGTACTTCATCAAAACTGTATGATAATGATATATATACAGCTATACAATTGATACTTAAGATCTATATGTGTGTCAGATTTTGTATGCCATCATGTGTCACATTCATCACAAATATGTAATGAGTGACATGAGCCACCTCCAAGATCATTCTAAGTCATTGATCAATATGTCTATCCTTAATCCTCCCCCTCACTTGAATTAATTACATAGCATCTGTTATGTTAATATAGATGTCTCTCAACATGCTAGCCCCAAACATTCCATTTGTCAAATTCCCACATCCTGGCAGGTTGATACAGTCTATGGTATTTACTGGAAGTGAATCCTATGGTGACATCTGGAGTAAGTGCGGCAATTCACCCATTTAACGCCGATTTTCGTTCTTTGACGACGATGACAGAATGTTTTAATGTTCCACAATCCGGTCTATGGTTCTGGGTGCATTAACGCACAAGCTGTCCTAACATGGAAGGAACCACAAACACGAACCATCAACTTTTCACGTAATCGCTGATACTGTAAGTCACTGATATCTTCATGCAGTCACCCTGAGCCATTGCAGCACTTGCAGATGGAGGAAGAGTTCCCCATATACAGCTGCAACTGACACTCAAGCTGTGCAGGTGTTTGGTAGAAGCGTTCCTCATCCAGGAATTAGACACCAGATAACTTTACTCGACCCTCTGAAACATTTACTAAATCGTATTCCATGAATGCATGAATTCCAAGTTACGTTGTTTATATATCCACTCTAAAAACTGATTGATTTATCAACATTTTCATATGAAATCTATTTTGTATAACATATCTTAAGATGTCAGATGAAATATTTTTGCTAAAAGACGGAGAGTTTGTGTCCTGCAATAATCACAACAAAAATAAGATCAGGTGTATCATGTGTGCATGAGAGAACATTCGTGTCATCCTACTCTTAAGATGTTCTCAGATCTTTTCATCTTTGGAGGTATCCTCGCTGATCTTAAAGCACTGCCTCACTGGTGACTGACAACTCCCTGAAGTAATTTCCCCTGGAGATGTTGACATCATCCAGTTAGAAATCAGGATGTTTGTCATGTTAGTTTCACTCGCCGGTTAAGTTGATACTTGAAACTGAAAAATTCTGGTGTTAGGCTCTAGCTCTAGAAAAGATACTTGACTCTTCCTCCTCTTTTAAATCGTATGGATGTTTCTCCGTAAATATTGATGCACATTATATATTTCCTCATCCAGTTCTAGCATTCGATGAAGCTGAAAATATATGTTTAGGTAGCTGTGCCTGGGACTTCTGTTATCCCCAGGAAACATGTTTACAAGGTTCCTTCTACGATATATGGAGAAAATGATCGTTTTTCAAGGATATACTGAGGAATAGCCTTTTCAGGTACGTGGAAAGTGGTTAATTGCCAGTGTTCTTGGGAGTGACATTTCATGTGAGCTAATAACGTGCACCAGTAAATCTTTTCTGTACAGAAATCTGTGTGCAGCAATGTGTGTCATTCGTGCAGTTTGTATATGACCCGGTATAAACATCTCTTCAATGGCGGAGCATTTTTTGGTTATCTGTACCTTTATGGTGACGAAGGTCATAATCTTTAGAAGCACGTCTTGGATGTTCTGTACTACTCTGTCCCAAACTGCTGTAAATCACGTACCTTATCTCCATTCCTACAACAAGATCTTTTATCGCTTTTGTAGCTGGTTTATTTCCTGACCTAGAAAACAGATCTATGGAGTCATGCATAGATGCACTAGATCATCTGCTTTCCGTGAATCTTAAAATCAAACGGAAATTGGTTTCATCTTGAAAGTCCGATGTCTCAACATTCACAAGCTGCATCATATTGCGAGGTTCTCCTTCAAACAAGCACTTCCTCATTCACTTGTCAGGTAATTTCGGGTAATTGCACGAACTTATGGAATGTCTCTTGCAGCCCACTGGTATATTTGCGCCTTCTTCCTCAAAACTTTCGACAGACTGATGGACGGGTTTTGGCAAATACACTACCAGGCATTTGTCATAAGTCTGCCCGTCACAGACGAAAGGTTGATATGTTGTGGCATGAATTAAGAACATCTATCGGCCAACCACCCCTGTAGTGAACGAGCAAGGCTGAGGAAGAGTTGCTCCGACAGCAGTGCAGGACACACACAACTCTTAGAATTAGTCATGGGTGTGTCTGAGACGATCAGTGTATGCTCTAAACAGGGAGAATCTACACATACATGAAGCAGGTTACTGACTGTACCTACCGTTAGCTACCTTATGGTACTTTCCCCTCCAGTATCGCTCCCTGTCGCCTTCAATTGCTTATCATTTATTATCCACAGTCTCTCCCCAACTCCATGCCATCCTCCTCCTTTTTTGGTTTCCTTATGCCGCCTTCTTTTTGAACTTTCCCTCTGACTGTTCCACATCTCTTCTGTAACATGTCTCCCTCCTCGCCCTCTCCAGCCTCACACTCGTCCCTTCCGCATTCCAATTTGCTCCCTCTTGTCTCCCTTCTCCACCTCCTGCCATCCTCACTCTGCCATCTTGTCTTTCTGGCTCGTGGCTGGCTGCTTCCTGGATTCCCATTTTCTTTACTCGTTTCTTATATATTTTACACATACAAAATTCTTACAATTTAAAGACCCACAACCAGTAGCTTCGTGTCAGCTGAAGTCTGTGAAGTTTAGTTCATTATTATTGATCGCCACTTTACTTCCCACAACAGCCTAGTCATGTTGAATTTTTCTCCCTGTCATCATTGTCATCCCTGGTGAGCGGGTGTCCGCCCTAAGCTCCTGGTACACTTGAACATAACATTACTGTGGTCTGACACTGCTACTGGGGCACAGCTACACCCAACTCATACTCACTAAGCTCCTCATATTCATAATCACTTTGACAATATCGTTTTAGGTGTATCCTATTTTGTATACCTCAGTTTCTAAATGAAAAAATCACCAGAGCAAAATATTCTCGATATTTTTTGATGAAGCAGAGGAAATTCAGACATTAAACTTAATGAAAACATAAAGTGACGAACGAAGCTGATCAACTAAGTTTATTTGTGTTGCAGATCTCACGTGACCGTATCTTAACTTTTGATCACATATGATACAGAGATGATAATACAGTCGGTACAGACGACAGCCACCACAGGAATGTCGTGCTTACATGTGAACACATACCTGGTCATCAACCTGCAGTGCACTCACGTGGGTCTGTATGCATGACGCCTCAGATGAAGAATAATATCAAGGCAGCGAGGTCTGTGGGGAACGATGATCTCTGAAAATAGAACGTAGTTTAGCTACGGTCGACAAATGGATCTGAAATGCAAATTTCGTTATAGGAGAACATCACAACAGCTCACATCTAATATTCGTAGCAAATTAGACTCTATATGCTACTAACAACAGAATATTGGACGTCAGGTAGTAAACCCCGACCTGGTGGGGTAGACTGTAGCTACGTAGGGTGGAGGGTGAGGGGGCAATGTGAGTGTGTCTCTCCACAACAACAGAAGGTTTGAAATTTTCTGACCCTTTCCTTCCTCTCACACACACTGCTATACACATCTTCATGAAGCAATACATTCTCTAGGTTGGAAGCAACTGTCTGGCTCGTCATCAAAGCTGCAACTACATTACAGAAAGAAATCGTGTCATCCGAATTTTTCTTTTTGAGAAACGTTATGTGACATTACACTCATAAACATTTAGCTTATGATATCCCTACAGAATGGCCCAGACTACACCAGGAGGAGGGAGGAATCGATATACTCCCTATAGCCATATACGTTGCTTAGATCAACTAAATACAGGAAAGAATGAGTCTTGTAATTCTGGCGGCACAAAGAACGATATTGTACTACGTATCATTCTTATGCCATAATGTATATGAAGTTATCTGATATGATTGCTAGTTATTACATATCTTTATCTTTACATCATCTAGAACATGTAGGTAATGTGTTGGGCGTGTTAGCCATGGGCAGCGACCAGATATGATCAATCACGTCCATGACGCCCAAATTTCTCCTCCACTCAGTAAACCAAACAAATTGGTTTCGTGAGTAAAGACTCTGACCCCGAGTGAGGATTTGAAGCTCATCATGACACACACACACACACACACACACACACACACACACACACACACACACTCCATCATCCAGGAAAAAGGCGGGACACAGACCAAAGTGGAGAGTTTTGTGAGGACTGTATATCTGATCGCTGAGCTCCTCCCAGAGAAGATAGTATCATTTTCCAATGTCTACTCAATATTGGACCATACACAGTAAAGCTTTGTTAAGAAAGAATGTTAAGGTTAGATGCACAGTGGCAGGGGGCTGTGCTGTACCCACCATCCCTACTCTGCAGGACAGAGAAATTTACGGTTACGTTTGTTTAGAGATTTCGTTGGCGTGACTCAGATGTGTATCTTACGTATATAAATTACTACAAACGATTAATGACATCCGAACACCATTGCATCACGTAGTAAACCAACCCTTTTATAAGCCACTGTCGGTGCTGTAACTACAAATTAGATCTCGTTTAATCCTCCAGTAAAACTTACATGGTTAACAGGGAGAGATAAAGCACAATGCTCATATATGTCTTGTCATTATCTCTCTCCCTAATGATTCCTCTCTTGACCCAGATGAACAGCCGACGTGAACATAACACAAGCGCCCCACACCCGAACCCACCACACGTCTGTATCACTTGACCCACCCATCCTTCATGTGTTCTATCATTGTTTAACTATAACAATTATCCCTTCCTATTCCCCCAGCACTCAGTGTGTCCCATAACATAATGTTGTTGGTACCGTCGTGTACATTATCACGAGAGATGGATGTGCCCAAGACACTGTAGCCATAACTCAGCTCCAGTGGTCACTTCCCTCTCCCCAGTGAGTCTCCCCAGCATCCTCTCCCCTCCCTCACCCCTACTCTTCCTCCCTAATTTCCCATATAATTTTCCCCAGATTTTCTGCATTGCGTCTAATCTTAGGGTCTTACCCGAGGCACTAAACAAACTAAATGGCCCATTATGCCTGGACTCTATTCTAACAAGGGAACTAATTATTGTGTCCAGCGAACCATGCGGAGCGCGCTCGCGCGCACACACACACACACACACACACACACACACACACACACACACACACACACACACACACACACACACACACACACACAGTAGCAGCTGACCAGAGGACAGCTCCAGGCAAGCCACCTGTTTTTCCCAGATTGTGGACAGCCTACGGCTCATGAAGCCAGTTATGCACAAGGGAGGCGGGGAAGTAGGATGTGACGGGGTCCCTGAGTGATACATGTGTTGGATATCTAATTTCCGTGTGTAAGGTTCCAGGAATTTAATTAGGTTTGGGAGTGGAACTTTGCCAGGTCCTAATCAAGTGGCCAGGAGAGCTGCTAACTTCAGGGAATCAATTTCATGAATTATTTTTCTTTAAGAAGATCCATTATCTAAGAGAGTAAATGGCTACCATTAGGGCAATGAACAACTGCAGTTAAGTTCTACTGTTTAAAGTATAGATCTGACTAGACAAAAGAGAGTAAAATGTTCCTGTAATGAAAATGAAACGCTCTCAGTCTTAGAGATCTGGATTTCTTCTGACTGAGGCCATCTTGTGGTAGTCAGCTTAAGACCTTTAGCGCTGCCTGAGCCAAGAAAACAGATAACAGAGGTCTGAAAAGGCAGAAGAATTAGTCAGGAAAGCTACGATAACCTTGTCAACAAGTACAACCAAAGCCAAATGTTGTTCTAAAGTTTTCTATCTCACATTGGACTACAGTCTGATATGGACTCAGATAAGGGAATATATGGGAACCAGTCAGTCCTGACAACAAGGACAAGATAACGAAGACAAGAGGGAGAGATGGAAGAGGAACGAACCACCAGAGAAGAAATATTTGGAAATGTAGTAAATTGTTAAACAGCAAGATCAGAAGTCAACACAATTAAAGCAGAAGTTAAAAGAACTGAGGAATCAGTTGAGGGGTTATGAAGGATCTTATGAAATGAGAGCTGAAATTGGCTCTGAATACAGTAGTCACCAAGTATGAATATGAATTCAGTTTACTGGAGACGATTCGGAATGTACATGATAATAAGAGGAAAGATGGTGAATCTATCAGGCAGCTAATAAGGTCTGATGTGTCTTTCCTAGATGTCCTAGAGGCTGTTCAGTGATAAGAAAGGCTTAAGACACATACAGGATCTACAGACATTCAACAGTAGCGAGGTGCAGAGGGAACCATTTCGTCAGCTGATCAACCGACAAAGATTATGAAGGTTGATGGAGAGGAGCACAGACCGGAGGTCATACAAACAGCGGCTCACAAGAAGTTAAGTGAAGCTGTAGAGATATTATCATACACTGCTAGAGATGGGGCAATCACGGAGGTTTATGAAACAGTTGAGGAAAAGCTTCTAAATGTATGTCCAGGGTAACATATGACCAGCACTTTTAAATAACAAGAGAGACTTCAGAGAAAGTCAGAGACACAGAGGTTGACATTTCAACACTGGAGGATCTGAAGATGTAAATGACATCAAAATTAGAAATTCTGGTACAGTAGGAGGTTGATAGAGGTAAATCTCTTATTATATTAGGTTTGGAAGAGGATCATACAACAGATAAGGGAAAAGAGGAAAGAGAGAAAAAAGTTTGTTAAAAGGCTACTGGAGGCTGTAGAACTGCTAGAAGCAATTACGGTAGTTTAAAAGGGAGAAGAATTAGTGGCTATTATCAAGACGTAAGTGGGCGACCAGTTATGGTTGTGATTTGACTTGGAGTCATTTAGGTAGGAGGTATTTATGCAAGCTAATATACTTATCGACAAGCAGGAATATAGTGGAATACTCATAAAGATGTGATAAATCAAGAAAAGACAGGGAGGAAGGCAGAGAATACTGGAGACACTCAACATGGCAAGAGGATGGAGCAGCCCCGCCAGCATAGCAGAGAGTGAAGGACTGCCAGGAGATGACAATGTTACAGTGATAGTAATGTACTCTAATGTTGATGAATTGATAGTTAATGATAAAGAGCTGGAATTCATGGATCGTATAAGGAGAGTGAACTTGATACTGTTGGTGGTGTTGACACAGAGCTAAGAAAAATAAGACCTCTCTTGTCCTGTCCGGAGGGGCACTGTATGCTAAGGAGTATAAGAAAAGGCAAATAAGAGGGAGAAATAGCACCTTATTGAGAGGTAACAATAAGTTTCAAGAAATATTGGAAGATGGCTCATTCAGATATTACATAATGGGAGGAGTAAGTGTAGCGTAGAAGTACATAGTATTGTTTATATCATACAATCCTCCGAGGAATTGTAAAGATTCAGAACAAATATACAATGATAACATTGACGAAACATTCAAGATGGTACAAGGAGCGATAGAACGCTGGAGCCTCTGACATGGTAAAGTTCTGATCACGGCTGATTTCAGTAATAAAGAAACACTCTGGTGAATGGATTCTAATGGTAATAGCAAGTTATCAGTGTGGTCTGTATAGTTCTGGACAAGATATTAGAAAGCAAATGGATAACTTTCTTCAGATGAGTAATTTCTGAAGTGAGAAACAACTCGGTATGAAGGAGAGGTGGTCATGTTTACCAAGCATTTAAGATCTCTACGAGAGAGTGAGCTTTGACTTAAACAAAACAGAAGGCTGGGTGGATGGTTTGTATCTGGCCTTCCAGAAAGCATTTGACACTTATCCGCATGGAAGGCTGATTAAAAAGCTGAATTAAAAGATAGGAATAAGAGGGAAACTTCTGTGGATAGAAGATAACCTCAGTCTAAGGAAACAGAGGACTCAAGCCTGAAGAGATTTCTCCAAATAAGCCGAGGAGACTTTAAGCCACAGAGATCTTTTTTGGGACCATCACTTTTCTTGATTTTTAGAAATTGCTTACACAAAGGTATGGACGCTTACTTCAACATGCTTTGAAATGATATGGTCATGAGGAAAATGAAAAGCGAGGAAGAATGTATGAACTTACAAGAGGACATAAGCAGAATACAAAGTTGGTCTGTTATACAGTCGATGAAATTTAGTCGAAGGAAATGTAAAGTAATGAGGATAGAACAAAATGAAAGAAGACATTAAAATGATTATTACGTTCCAAGAAATAAGCTTTAGGAGAGAAGGACTTAGGAGTCGGCATATCCCTCCCTAACCTGTCGACAGTGTTCCACATTAGAAGAATATCTAAGGAGGTACACTGTCTCCTGGTAAATATTAGAATAGCTTTCAAGTACAATCAATAAGGAAACATTTTACAAATTTTGTCCCTATCCTGTATAAAGCTAAAAACTAAGATATGCTTTTTATTCTGGTCACCGCACCTAAAGAAGCACAAAGAGCTTATAAAGAGGAGCAAGAGGAAGGCAACAATGAAGCTACCAGAATTATGAGAGCTGAGTTGTAGGGAAAGAGTAAAGGTTTTGAATTTGTCCGTCTTGGAAGAAAGAAGAGTGAGGAGTGACCTGATCACAGCCTCTAACTCTTAAAACAGATTGATATATAGACAATTAACAATGCATCAATAGATCTTAGGATAGAGGAACCAGAGGACATAACATAAAACTAAGCAAAAACTTGTTACAAGAGATGTAAGGAAATATTTCTACAGTATAAGATTAGTTGACGAATGTAACAGAAAGACTGAGGGCGTGGTTAATGCAGACAGTATGCATAGCTTTAAGAATTTGTTTGATAGTAATGAATTCAGAGATGTGACCCCATGAGTACAAAACTCCCTCCCCCGCAGTCCAAAGAGGCAATTGCAAATAGGTGATTGACTATACAAAAGCACACTCATATATACACACATGCTTCCGTAGAATAGTGGTTAGTGTTACTGACCATGAGTGAGCACGAGCTAGCTCAGGGTTGGGCCAGCAAGAATTCGAGTCCTGGGCGCGGCAACTGGCCAACACCCAACCCAGGTGGTCATCCTCCCATCGGAACTAGTCGATAAATGAATATCTGACTTAGGCTGTGTGTGTGTGTGTGTGTGTGTGTGTGTGTGTGTGTGTGTGTGTGTGTGTGTGTGTGTGTGTATCTACATATGAGTAAAGAAACTACGCATATATACAAGGTTAAGAGACGGGGCAACACGAATACAAAACTCTCTCCCTGTAACATACAGATAATAATCACAAACAGGATTCTTTCTCTGTCACACACACACACACACACACACACACACACACACACACACACACAGACTAGAGCTGTGACATGGATGATAAAAACAACAATGTAACTATTGCTAAGTCCTGGATTATGATTATATCATCGTCCCTTACAAACTCCCGAGGCCCTGATATTCTCCGTGACAAGGATATTCCTTTTGATGGTCCCTTACAAACTAGAGGCTCTGATGTTCTTAGAGACAAACTAGAGGCCCTGATATTCTTAAGAGACAAACTAGAAGCCCTGATACTCTTAGAGAAAAAGTTTCATTTTGATGGTCCCTTACAAACTCCAGAAGCCCTGATATTAACAGTGACAAATGTTCCTTTTGATGATCCCTTACAAACAACAGAGGCCCTGATATTCTTAAGAGACAAAGATTCCTTTTGATTGTCTTTTACAAATTCAGGAAGTCCTGAGGATCTAGCTGACAACGACTCCTTTTGATTAAGGAAGCTTTGGTCATTAGGGAAGCGCTGGGTTTCCATAATCAACATCGATTCATCAACACCCAACAAAACCTAGACGGTGGGAACGCTCGCTAATGGGTGCGTGACCCAGAATTCCTTTAAGACGGTGCTTCACCAAGTTCCGCTGAAGCTCGAGCGAAAGGCTAGAGTGAATATTCAATTTCTCATGGAAGTGGAGGAGAGAGACACTGGGTGTTGTTAGTAATGCAGCAAACAGCGAAATTCCTTGGTAGGTTAGGTACAGTGGGACCATCTAAACCCTCCCACTTCAGTTGTGAATAGTTCTGAGCATGCTTCTGGTAATGGCACTGTGTCAGCCACAAAGTCTTGGATTGAGAAGTTGGTCATACCGGAGATGTGACCAACTCCCAGAAGCCCAAAAGACACTGATATTGTGGAGGATTTGGTTGGAAAGAATATCGAATGTATGCTACATGTTCCGGCCATAGACAAAAATCTTCTTTAAAAGCCTATTCCAATGTAAGAAAAGGACTACAAGAAAAAAAAAGAGAAAATAAAGATAATCTAACCGGAAGGACTCAGTTGGGAATGCTAGTAGTTATTTAGTGACGACATTACCATCTTTACTGTGGTCCTCGAAGTGTTCATGGAAAACGGCGATTTCCAGGCTCAGAGATGACGAGGGGCAGTGATTCGTTTGTTTGGTACGACAGTACGACCCTTGAACACGACGACACAAGCCTTGAGCACGACGACGCGACTCTTGAACACGGCGGTATGACTGGAGCACGACAGTATGACCCTTGAGTACGACAGTATGACCCCTGAGCATGATGGTACGACCCTTGATCACTACGGTACAACCCTTAAGTCCGACGATATGACCCTTGAGCACGACGATATGACCCTTGAGCACGACGATACGACCCTTGAGTACGACAGTATGACCCCTGAGCATGATGGTACGACCCCTGAGCCCGACGGTACGACCCTTGAGCCCGACGATATGACCCTTGAGCACGACAGTATGACCCCTGAGCACGACGGTACGACCCTTGAGTACAATGGTCCGACCCTCGAGCACGACGGTACGACACCTTGAGTATTTGTGACTCACTGAATTAAAGGTCTGATCGAAGACCATGGCTGTCATATCCAAGAGTCATAGCTATTGTGCTCAAGGGTCGTACAATCGGGTTCAAGGGCCGTACCGTCTTACTCCGAAAGGTTTCAATCATATCGCTGCGTCGACGTCTATGTAGTTCCTCTTACTTCGTGAGAGGCAGCATGTGCCATCTCCCTCCCTCCTCCCCAGCATCTTGAGACTGTGCCACCTCCCTCCTCCCCAGCATCTTGAGACTGTGCCACCTCCCTCCTTCCCGGCATCTTGAGACTGTGCCACCTCCCTCCTGCCCAGAATCTTGAGACTGTGCCACCTCCCTCCTTCCCAGCATCTTGAGACTGTGCCACCTCCCTCCTTCCCAGAATCTTGAGACTGTGCCACCTCCCTCCTCCCCAGCATCTTGTTCTCTCAGGCACAGTTAGGTTTGTTGACTGTTGTGGTGAGGATCTCGTTAACGGGTTGTTAAACGAGGAGCCACGAGTGGCACCCCACAACTGACGACCGAATGAGCTCTCACGTCCCCGAGGAGGGACAACAGATCCGGAGACTTATCGAAAAATGAATTCACTTCCTCGACAAAAATGATGCTTGCTTCCTCTTAAATTTGATGCCTACGTCTTCCTTCCACTTAAAATATCTTCTAATCCCTTAATGTAAAGGTCAACACTTAAATCTAGTCTAACGAGTCAATTGTCACACGAGTCAAAATCATGGATTTTCCATCGAAAATAGTTGGTACTAGATTTCAAAACCAGCACGAATACTCACGCAGCCTATAACACGTATATTCAAGCAGTCAGTACGATAAATACGATTAACAATAAAACATATATCAACCTATCATTATGGGGTTAAGATATACATGTGACGTTTTCATACCATTTCTAGCTGGAGCATTCCACCCACCAGTGTATACAATGTACACCTCCTCTGTGTATGCCCAGCGTATGCCAGTATGTCATACATTTGACTCTCGCTCATTTTCTGGGCTGGTGACCCACCACGTTGTATACTGAATGTCCCTAATGTATCAGAAACCGTTTGGCCGTCGTCAGCTATTAAACCCACTAAGGTAAAGCGGGTCACCTACCATTAAATACTGAGAATACATAAATGCGACCAGATCGCTTGGAAAATTGCTAACCTCCCGGATGTATTCGTTATACGACTGCAGGTCGTCTGTAACGTGGGTTCCTTTCAGCCCTTGTTGAAGGGTGGAGAACAACTTTGCTACAACGAACTCTGCAATTAGTAGAAGCAATGCCTGGGGGTAAAGCGTTCAAAAGGAGCTTAAACTTTAAGCGTACGAAAGGAGCTTAAAATTTAAGCGTTCGAACGGAGCTCAAACTTTAAGCGTTCGACAGGAGCTTAAACTTCAAGCGTTCGAAAGGTGCTCAAACTTTAAGCGTTCGAAAGGAGCTTAAACTTCAAGCGTTCGAAAGGTGCTTAAACTTTAAGCGTTCGAAAGGAGCATAAACTTTCATAGTTATCAAGTATGCGTTCTAGGGTTATGATCCTTCATGGTGTAGTCTTTAGCGTTACTGACCATGACGAACTTCAGATGGAAAACAAATTATGCAAACACCAGAAAACAATACATAAAAACTGAGACACCGCTTTAAATACGACAATATGGCTCTTGACCACGACGGTACGGCCTTTGAGAACGACGGTACGGCCTTTGAGCACGACGGTAAGACCTTTGAGCACGACGGTAAGACCCCTGAGCACGACAGTATGGCCTTTGATCACGACAGTATGGCCTTTGAGCACGACAGGAAGGCCTTTGAGCCTGACAGCATGCTCCTTGAGCACGATGGCATGACCCTAAAGCACGAAGGTATTACCCTTGAGCACGACGGCATGACCCTTGAGCACGCCTGACCGACCGACCCTTTAACAAGACGTTAGAACCACTGGATATAAATGACCCGCTCATTCATCTGGCCCTTGAGGACGAGGTCAGAGGCATACGCCATCACATACCGAAAGGGGGAACGTACACTCTTGCTCAAAGAGATCAAGACACAATGGTCGGCATTCCACGTCGTAAGCATGACTTGGAGAACCATACGTCTTTCTTATTCGCATGCTTCTCACTAAGGCATCCAAGAGCGCTTTGCAGTTGGTCTGGGCATGAGCGATTGCCTCCTTCGCAATCAGCGAGGTTGGTGGGTCGCCCTATCAATTTGCGAGACCGTTCATTCCTCCAGTGCCAATACCAGGTTATGAATTAGGTACAATCACACGTCGGACCCGCTCATCAAATCCCTTCACAGGAATGCAAAATTGTTGCTCAAGTTCCACTCTGGCGGTGTCTTGGTTTCCGGAGTGGCCGTGGTTAACCTAGGGGAAAGGAGGAGGAGAGATGATTTACAGTGGGGGAGGAGGATATTGAGAGCACCTTCAAGGAGTAGGCAATTTACAGGGAAGAGGGGGAAGAGCTTCTTTGTAGATGAGGGAAGGGGGAAGACGGCTTCCTTAAGGAGTGGGCAATTTACAGAGGAGAGCGGAAGAGCTTCTTCGATGAGGGGAAGGGGGAAGACGGCCTCCTTAAGGAGTGGGCAATATAAAGAGGAGAGGAGGAAGAGCTTTGTAGATGAGGGGAAGGAGAAGACGGCTTCCTTAACGAAAGGGCAATCTGAAGAGGAGAGGGGGAGAGCTTCGTAGATGAGGGGAAGGGGGAAGACGGCTTCCTTAACGAGTGAGCAAATCACAGAGGAGAGGGGGAAGACCTGCTTCGTAGATGAGGGGAAGGGGAAGGCAGCTACCTTAGGGAGTGGGCAATCTAAAGAGGAGAAGGGGAAGAGCTTCGTAGATGAGGGGAAGGGGAAGGCAGCTACCTTAGGGAGTGGGCAATTTACAAAGGGGAGGGAGACGGCAGTTTCTGTAAAGAGAGGACGCCTATGCCGGGGAGCAGGGAGAGCGTCAGGGGAGGGCGCTCTGGGTGGGGATTAATTAAGGGAGGGAGGAGCGGGATTAATAAGGTCGTGACTACATACGAGGGGTGATTAGGAGTGGGCGATTAACCATGGGAGAGGTCCTTCAAGAGGGCGAGATAGTAGTGCATCATGTGAAGGAGGGGAACTGGGAAGAGAGAGAGACGTGTTAGGAGACAAAAATGGGGTAAATTGGAGGTCTACTTCTAGCGGGGGAGGGATGGAATAGGTAGGTTAACTTGAAGACGTGGCGGGGGGGGGAGGGGGCTGACTTTAAAAAAGGTGTAGGGGAAGCTATCTTTAAGAGTTGGTGTCAGGCTAACTTTAAGAAGATGGGAAGGGAGGCAAGTTAACTTTAAGAAGATGGGAAGGGAGGCAAGTTAACTTTAAGAAGATGGGAAGGGAGGCAAGTTAACCTTTAAGAGATGGTTGGAGACGTTAATTCCAAATCGGTATGATTAATCGAGTATACATTCAGGGACAGGGTTTTTAATTTAGGGATACTCAAATTCAAGGAGGTTACTTTACCTTATGGGGAGAGAGAGAGAGAGAGAGAGAGAGAGAGAGAGAGAGAGAGAATGATTCATGGCCGGAGAGAGTTTATGTGTTGAGAAATACTTCTAGATGGAAAGATAATTCTGTGTGGGAG
>JAUTXX010547874.1:0-10411 GCA_032273605.1 Panulirus laevicauda | reverse complement strand
GATTGACTGTAAGGGAAAATGAGGGAAGAAGGGGAGGTTAGTGGGTGGGAGTGTTAGGAAACGGGGAGAAGCTAAAGAAATGGGAGATCGAAGCAATGAGGGAGTGGTGGAGAGTGGGAGAGGGGAGGAACCTTGAAGATAGTAGAGTAGAGGAGAGTTCAGAGGCCGGAGAGGGCTGAGGAGTGCAGGAGAGGTAGGGAGAAGGGTAGTCAAGGAGTAGGGGAGAGCTTGAGAGCTGGAGGAGTTAGGGAGCAGGGGAGAGCCTGGGCATGGGAGAGAGTCTGGGAGAGGGATGAACTAAGGGCAGGGGGGAATAGAAGGGAGGAGGGAAGAGCCTGTGAGGACGGAGGAGCTGGGGAGCAATATGCATCTTGGGAGCGTCATTGGAACTAGGGAGTGGGGAGGAGCTAGGGAGTGGGGAAGAGCTTGGGAGTGGGGAGGAAATTGCAAGCAGGGAAGATCCTCGGCGCGGGGCTGCAGCTGGGGAGCAGAGGAGGATATGGGAGCTGGGGAGAGAGTGGGAGTGGGCGGGTGGAAGCTCGGGATGAGAGGACCCCCGGTGACACACAGGGGTGACCCGTGGGTCGGGAGGCACACCACCACTGGGGGAGGAGAAGACCCGGCCAGGAGAGGTGTCAGGACGCACCGCCTCCCGCGTCCTCCATCACTGGAGGAGGAACTCCTCCTCCTCAAAGGCTCCTCTGTGGCGGGCATGATAGGTCTTGCCTGGGGCGGCGCTGCACAGCCTCTGGTGCAGTGGTGGTGTGGTGGTGGTGGGGCTGGTGGCAGAGGTGTTGTGTGTGTGGAGGGAGGGGTTGGTGAGGGAGGGAGAGGAGCTGGCTAGCCAACAAGACGACCCCTGACTACACCCCGCTGCTCCTCCTCCCCCCCGCTCCCTCTCCTCCCCACAACGTGTACAGCGTGACCTTGTGCACCCAGACACAGTAATGACCAGCGTGATGCTTGCCACGCTACTGCACCGCCCACACCACCACACTACCACCCCACCACACTACCACACCACCACACTACTACTACTACTACGACAACACGCCACGACACCACCTACCACACCACACCACCTACCAGCACACGCCTAACACCTCACCACCACCCATCGCGCCACACCACACCACCCACCGCTGCGTCACACCAACACACCACCACACCACTCACCGTACCACCACACCCTACCACACCATACCACACCATACACACCCTCTCCACCTCACATCACCCAACACCACAGTGGACCACACTACACCACCACACCCCGAACATCACACTCCCACCACTATCATACCATTACACCACACTACACTACACAGCTACACTACACAGTTACAACACACTACACCACACAACTACACTACTACACTACACAGTTACACCACACTACCTCTACCGTACCACACCACGCCACACCGCACCACACCACACCTCACCGCACCACACCACACCACGCTACACCACACCACATCACACCTCACCGCACCACACCACACCACGCTACACATCACACCTCACCTCACCGCACCACACCACACTACACCACACCACACCTCACCTCACCGCACCACACTACACCACACTACACCATACCACACCTACACACAACACAACCACACCACACCACACCTCACAGCACCACACCACACTACACCACACCACACCTACACACAACACAACCACGCCATCCCCACTGGACCACACCTCCCACGACCGCGCCACATCCACATCGCCCACCACCGAACGCCACACCACACAACCCCATCATAGCTATACCATATCATACCACACCACACCACACCATTCCACGAACCGTTGCCACACCACACTGCTCTACGCTACACCACATCACACCATCATACCACACAACACCACGCAAAACCACATTACTCCACATCACACCACACCACGATACACCATACCGCACCATACCATGCCACATCTCACCACACCATGCAACACCACACCCCAGTCGTCCTTGTCACACTTCACCACGACGCACCACACACATTACGCAATGGCACACTACACCACGCTGGACCAAAACGCAATACGCCGTACCACACCACACCATGCCGCGCCACACCATACCACGCCTCGCCACACCACACCACACAACACCGCACCACACAACACCACACAACACAACACCACACAAAACCACACCACACAACAACAAACTACATCACAACATACAGTACCACACCACATCATACCATAACATACAACACATCACACCAGCTACATCAAACCTTAGCCCACAGTGCCACGTAGTGTCACACCACACCACAGCACAGCAGACTACACTTCGCTACACCAGAAGACTGAAGGTTTACTCATAAAGCACTTTCAACGAAAGAAGATAAAAAAAGATGTACGTTGAACTACCTTCCTAACAGCTTTACTTATGTAAGTAAAGTCTTAAGAATGATGGTTACAGACGAGATTGTTAATTACTTATAAGATACACTGGATGGGAAGCGATTATCAACAAGGGTAAGGAGGAAAGACAGTCATTTTTCAACGATTCTAACTTGCATTCTCTGGTCATGTATACAAGAACTGGGATTCGCGAGTACCCTAAGATGTGATAGTCTTAACCTATCTATGAGCCATCGAGAAAGCACAACAGAAAGACGAATGGCACCCGAGCCAACGCTAACTAGGATATCGACTGTGTGTGTGTGTGTGTGTGTGTGTGTGTGTGTGTGTGTGTGTGTGTGTGGACAGCTGACTGGCTCATACAGAGGACACGACGCGTTCTATCACACGGGGAGCGTCCGACTGGCTTCAGTAACCACGTAACAAACCAGGTAACACCACACGGCCCTGTCATACAACCCTCACTCCTCACCATCTGAGACGTGCAGACAAGACTCACCAGAAGAACTGGAACATCTGTTGACGACACGAAATGAGGTGATATACCCCAGTCAGAGGAAGACTGACGAAAACATCAGTGTGATTTGAACAAACTGATGGAGTGATCAGAGAAATGACAAACAGACCTTATGGAGCAATTAATGTTAAGGTTATTAATATTTGACGTATATATATCATGAACATATAAAGTACATGGTCCTACATTGTTACAAGTGAGAGAAGAAAGAGACATTGAAGTACTTGATAGTAATGACCTATAATTAAGATACGATAACAAAGTTTAGCTTCGTTGGATAAAGCCAGGAGGAGACTAACTAGGTTTCAAGACTGGACATAGAAAGTAGAGAACAAGCGATACAATAGTCACTCCTGATCATAAAGCATTCATCATAACAACACTGGAATAAAGCACTGTAGATGTAGTCACTGGGAAAGACTATTACTACCTTCCAGTTCAAGGCTGGACGAAACTTCTGATGACATCGAAGTCAATGGTCCTCCTTCAAGAAAGGAAGAAATCGAAGTATTACTTCAAGATATGAGGTTCTGTTTGTGCTTCAGAGCTCAGCCGGACAGATGCCGCCTGCCGTTAGATAAGGGAACTTTTCCCACTGGCACTTTCCGGTAAAATGTTCATGGCGGTAGACCGTCACCTCACTACATGGTGGTGTAGCTTCCCAGCTTTTTTTCTTGCCATCTGTTGAGCTGGAGGAATGGATGGCGGGGAGATGCCTTCTGCTTTGTTATCCTGTTTCTCAAATAAGATTCTGAGCTCACCACATCATGCCATACCACACTGTACTACGCTATAATATACTGGATCATCCCACTCCACAAACAGGTTCACCACAACACACTCATCACACCACACCACACCACACCCTCCACACCTACCACACAACACTGCACTACAATCACTACACAACACCACGCAACACCCACCTAACAACACTTTACCACACCACATTACACCGCGCCACACATCACCACACCATACAACACCACAGTACACCACACCACAACACACCACTCCACACTACATGACAACACACCACACTGCACTACACCACCGTACAACATACCATATCACACTACACCACGCTATACCACACCGCACCAAACCTCACCACACCACATCTCAAAACACCACACTGCACATCACAACACCACACCATACCACACTACTCCACACGACACCGTGACACACAAAGATTACACCAGTCACGACAGCACTGTGCCTCGTGCCAGGCTACGGACGGTTACCCTAGAGCCAAGGAACACGTCTGGCCTGACCCTCGCTGGGCATTGTTTACACCACCACAACACCTGTACTTGGTTATGCCATTCATCTTCAACATATACTCATTCCTAATTGGCGCTAATGTCAGGACCTGACACCTGATACACCACCACACAGTCATACAAGCCCTGGGCACAGTCTTGACCATCACCCAGGTTTCAGGAAGTATCAAAGACAAAACTACGTCCAAGTGATTTATAAGAGAATGAATAATAGGTAATGTACACCGCATCACACCACACACAAACCACACACAGATCACACCACTCCACACATCACTCCTCACCACACACAAACCACACCACTCCACACATCCACTACTCCACACCACACACAAACCACACCACTCCACACACCACTCCACATATCCACTAATCCATAGCACACAAACTACACCACACCACACCACACACCCACCAATCCATACCGCACACACCACACCACTCCACACCACACACACATCACACCACTCCACACCACACACACACACACACCACACCACACCACACCACACCACACGTCCACTACTCCACACCACACATACCACACCACTCCACACCACATACCACAACCTCAGCACAATAACACCACGCCTCACCACACTCCACCCACCTACCTGAGAGCGACCAGTCCAGGACAATACCAAATTTACCCCAACATCTTGAAGGTCATCATCATCATCAGTCGAGGATGAAGCTGTAGACCATACAGGTACTGGAGACACTACCACCAGTTCTCCTTCCACCACCACCCCGACCCGATCCTCCACACCACCACACGCAGCGGTCACCTCCCCTCTCCTCTGTAACCCTGGCTACTGTATTGTGCACCCCTCCCTCCACATATGCTCACGCTGGGAGCGGTAACGCAAAAGGATGACAGAGGTCACAAAGGGTCTTGGTCAGACCCCAGAGGACAGATGATCATTAACATTAATAGTTACAAAATCGGTTCGTTACACTCAGCTACAGTACGTACATTACATGGTCTTTCATATGGTATTAAGTTGTACTGAGTAGATACAGAGTAGATACAAGCTTAGGGTGTTGGGTATCGTGTTACTTACGATAAGGTGTTGACCCACACATAGGCAGGTGCCGTGCCTCACCGGAGCGGTCCTCCTCACAGGTATCTAGACTACAACCGGACCCCAGCGAGACTGGAGGGTTTCAACTGAGCTCCGACCATACCGTTTCTAAGCCCATCACCAGCTGCTCCACTTCAACACACTCTGGAGTCTGAGGGACGAAAAAAAAAAGTAATACAGTTCAGTGGTGAAAGATATGCCCGTCTCATAAAACATCGTGCGTTACAACTATACAGAACGTATAATTCAATAAGCATCGTTCTCAATGATGTTATTCCTACAGGGGCTCGTAAGCATATACTCCAACAACAGAAGACAATCGAAACGGGTTATTAAGAGAGACAATAGTAATATCAGGGCTTTTCGTCCATCTGTGCTTATTATGGCCTCGTGATTTTAGCACCCTCTTATCCCCATATGTATGTAGATAAGCGTGTATCTGCGACCTTCATCTTGGTATAAGATTCAAGGAACTACATTTCACCCCTGGCTCCCCCCCAGCTTCTCCATGTGGTCAACGGAACAGCTGTTGTCTGGATGTCGTCCACACTCACATCATTAACATCCAAGTTCAGCCATTTATATCCACTCGCATCTTATCAGGAAGGAAATACTACCTCCCCATCCCAACACTCAGACCCCTGGACCATCAGTAAGACCAGCCTGTGTCTGCTTATCTCCAGCCCTACCCCGAGTCACACCCGCCCAAGTGTGTGTTATGAATTTCCACGAACATTATATCAACAACATTTTCTCGATTCTTTACATAGAGCAAATCTGTGACCCCAGGATGACTCATGAATCCGGCCCACCCTCTCAAGAACGCCAAACAACAAGGCTTTCAAACATTTCATAGAACATAAACAAGCGACATCTAGAGGCATCTATAACAACCATCGGGTTATCTTTAAGTACGAGAAAGTAAGAGAAATATCGTCATGACATCAGAGCCACTTGGGGCATGGAGAGGTGTCGCCCAGCCTCCCTGCCTTCCAGGAAATGAATAAGAAGACAAGGGTCGTGATCCCTCCTCGGACGTGCAGCCTGGCAGGTCTCCCTCCCCCCTGCCGAGTCCATGGCCAGCCCCCTTGTGGCTTGCCTGCCTCCTGGTGAGTCCATGGTCAACCCCTGCTGGCTGTCTACCCACCTAGTGGGTCCATGACCTACACCTATTGACTGCCTGCCACTGGCTGGGTCCATGGCCTGCACCATATTGGCTGCCTTTCCTCTAACGGCTCCATGACCTGCATCTAGTGAGTGACTGCCTGTCCCAAGGTGGGTCCGTGGCCTGCACCGAGTGACTGCCTGCTTCTAGGTGGGTCCGTGGCCTGCACCGAGTGATTGCCTGCTTCTAGGTGGGTCCGTGACCTGCACCGAGTGACTGCCTGACTGCCTGCCCCCGGGTGGGTGAGTGGGTTGCACCTCATGCCTGCCCCCTCCAGGGCATATGAAGCAAATGAGGTAAACCATGGAAAGGTGTGTGGGGCCTGGTTGTGGATAGGGAGCTGTGGTTTCGGTACATTACACAAGACAGCAAGAGAATGGATGTGAGCGAATGTGGCCTTTTCTTCTGTTCTTGATTCTTCCTCGCAAGCGCAGAAAACGGTAAACAATTATGAAATAAAGAAATGATAATGATTATGAAAATTATAATGATAATGATAATGTTAATGATAATAATGATAATAATAATAATAATAATGATAATAATGATAATGATAATAATGATAATGATAATAACAGTAAGTAATAATATGATAGAATAATTATAGATAATTATAAATTCCGTTTCACATGATTGTCTACCACCTTCACTAGGTACTGTTAGGAACAAAAGAACAACGGCCACATAGTTGCGTATACTGTGCTGACACCAGAGCCTACCATCGAGATCCAAGCTCCACAGACGACTTCAGGGTTTACTCTGACCTCTCCATATATACTCTGGTGTAGCACACTGCCCCCCATATACAACATCGACCCAATTCATTTTATCCTATTCGTATCTTCCGTCTTCCTGAATGTTCAGGCCCCGATATCCCAAAGCCTCTTTCTCTCCATCCTTCCATCTTTTCCTTCATCCCCACCTCACCTCGCTGCATGTCACACATCATCATTCTCAGGCATTTCAATTCCAACAAGTCCACCTTCTTTCTTTCTTTCTTTTCCACTCAGGGCTCAAGACCCACATCCATACAACACTGTTAGGACTGCTGTACCTCCAGTCACATCCAGTCGTTGCCCTTAACAGGTAGTGACCTCCCCTTCCATACACTGTTTCATACACACTAGACGTTCGCCTCCTCTTCCATCCCACAACTCGGTTCTGTTCCATCCGCTTCCACGTCCACTCCTGCTGTGGACTAGGTGTTTGCTGTGAAGAACATTTTGTGAGAAATATCAGGAGACGGACACAGTGAACCTTATCTGACTTTTGTTGATCTAGGGAAAGCCTGTGATAGAGTTGACACAGAGGCCTTGTGGAGGGTGCTATAATTATATGGGGTAAGTAGAGAGTAACTACATACAGTGAGGATTCCTCACCTAGAGTGTAAAGCATGTTTGCAAGTAGGAAGGGTAGAAGGTGACTGGATCCTGGTGAAGGTGAGTATGCACCAAAGATGTATAATTTCACCGTGGCTGTTTAATCTGTTCATGGATAGGGTGGTGAGGGTGGTAAATACACGGGTCTTGGAGCGAGGGGCAGGTTTATGGAATGTTGAGGTTCGGGTTGAATTGGAGGCATTGGGAAGGTGTGAATCAGTTGCTGTTTGCATATGACACATCGCTGATGAAATACTCAGAGAAAGACACCAGTTGCTAATGACAGAGTGTGAAGAAGAAGGATGAGAGCAAATGTGGGCAAGAGTACGGTAATGAGGCGCAACAGGGGAATCAAACAAGATAGTTTGGGTGTAAGTTTGAATGGGGAACACCTGGGGAATTGGAGTGGTCTAGGTGATTAGGAGTGCATGGTAAGAATCATAATAAAGGCAAGTTAGGGTTTATTGAATCACTTGCTGCCAAAGGTGTAAGATAAGCGGAAAAAACACGCACAATGTAGTCAGTGAGGTTTTGAAAGGTGGACGAGGGTGACAAAATCTTTGCGTGAATTTTGGGGTTGTGGTCTACAGGTTGTTGATGGTGTTCATATCGGTTGGGATGGGTCTGTTTTTGCTGTAGTATCTATGGGTTTGATTAAGCTGAACTGCAACTCGGGAACGAGGGATCTTAGGTGACAGGAGATGACGGTGGCGTGAGTGGTGCAGCAGTTTCATTCCACATGATGGTTAGGGAGAGCCTGGAAGTCCAGTGTGTTGAACGCTTCTCTAGATATGTGACGTGGGAGGGACGGAAGAGGATCTTGCACGCCCTTTTTCTGCACATTTTCTCAAGTAGCCGCTGTTGAGTGGGGGATAAGTAAAAAGACCAGGCAGGGGAGGCATTCGTGAGTTCGGAGAGGATAAAAGTTGTGTACGAGTTCTTGAGTTCAGGGAGAGGGAGTCAGAGTGTCATGACTCTACAGAAAATGCAAAGACGATACCTGGAGGATTTGATGACAGGTGTTGACGTGTTCCCTACAACTGAGTCTATCGTCCAAAACGAAACTCTGAAGGTTAGTTGACAGCATGACCAAGAAGGGACACGGGCCTAGTGAGACAGCAGTAGGAGGGACATATGTAGGAAGTGAATCATGGTTTGGTTGATGGTTCGTCGCTAGTGATGGCCTAGCCCCGGATGCTCTTCAGCTTGCTCTGAAGGGTGGTGTAATCGAACAGGTGTAATCCCCCAGGGAACCACTCTATGATCATGAGGGAACACAAGGGTTTGCTCATTTTGCCTTGTGAGAGACGCTACAGGTAACCTTGTAAATTCCTCGTGGAGGGGTCTTCACGCTCACAGCCTGGGATGGACCCAGGTGAGGTAATGGAAGGTTGAAATGGCCTTTCGAAGTGTGCAACCTGACGACGCTTACTGAGGAAGCCTGCCATCCATGGAATGATCCATCTCCGCGGTACAGTAGCAATGACTTTATTGATAATCACATGTTGTGACCGACCAGGTCGAAGGCTCTGATGAAGGCGTGAGCCACAGGGATCTTACATCTCTCTAGGATGTGATAAAGTCTTGGGACCTGTCGAGGTAATAGGTAGGTAGGTATTCATGATGCCAAAATGCTGAGAGCCTATGTGACTTGCTACGTCGATGTAAGCCCAGTTAAATACAAAACCTCCACACAGTAAGCCGAGGACTGTTGTGATGGAGATGAGTCGAAACTCACTAAGAGAATATGTGTTTGTTCGTAACGGAAGTGAAACTGTCATTCTTGAAGAAAAGCACTGATGTTTGGAGGAGGTGGCGTTAGCCAGTTCAGAGGAGGACTCGTCGTAAAGTCTCAGGGCTAAGCCAGTGGATGTCGTGGTAAGTTTGACCTCGAGGTTGTGTGACCGTCTGGCAACCTCAAATTCGCGTACCAGCTCTGGGGACGGAAGGTATGTAGATTAGGAGGCGAGCGGTGCCGGTCCAGGGGAGTGTGTGAGAGATGGTGGCGATGTGACTAAAGTGAACTATTTCTTCATTGGAGAGATGGTTAACGCACGTAAAGGTGGGAAGAGGAGGAGGAGGAGGAGGAAGTCTGCTACCATCATCGTACACCGCTGGCTGATATGAAAGTTTCAGGTGTTCCTCATTGGTCGGGTGATAAAGATATCTTCGCCGCGCGGATTTCCCGAATCACTTTATTACTTGGAGTCTCTTAACCCAGGGTGTAATCTAGGGCACGTCAGCTGGGTGTAGTCTAACTAGTGGTTACCGTATTCTTAGCCTACTTATCGTGGTTTTCCTGCCCACTTCTGGGCCCTGTGTGCTCTGGCTGTCATTAGAGTGTGTCTAGTGGGGTGTGTGTGTCTGTCCTGCCTCTGGTGATTCGCCTGCTCAGCTGTGTGTGTTCTGTGTCTGGCCTTCCCATAATGGCTCCCCTGCCCACTAGTGTGTGTTGTGTGCTTGGCCTGCCCCTGTTGGCTTCCCTGCCTACTAGTGTTCTGTGTGCCTGGCCTGCCCGTGTTGGCGTCCCTGCCCACTAGTGTGTGTTGTGTGCCTGGCCTGCCCCTGATGGCTCCCCTGCCCACTAG
>JAUTXX010547842.1:0-10412 GCA_032273605.1 Panulirus laevicauda | reverse complement strand
TCACATATCACCAGATCGCTCCTTGCCAGGATTTTACCGGTGTTCAGTGGCATGAGCGGAGCGGCCGGAGGAGCATTTGGTGCACTGAGTGAGCGGTGGTGGGTGGGCGGAGTGAGTACAGCCGGACTCACCAGATACACGCCCCACACTCCCATGTATTGTTCACGCCTCCCCTTCACTGGCCTCTCCGGCAGTAACCCACGCTCTCCTTGTATCACTCATTCACCAGATGTAATTGTTAACTGTAGGACATCTGTTTTTGGCATGTGCACCTCTGAGGCGGACGTAGATATACCGCGAGGAGAACCCTGTGGAACGACAGGGAGAGGACGGGTACGAGAGCGGCCGTGGTGGGAGGGTCCCGAGCCGAGCCGTAACAGTGTATGGGGGGCGTGAAGATACCTCCGTGTCGGGAGTCCACCCGACTCGTAGCTCTCCCTCAGCTGGACCAAAATGACTGACTGTACCGTAGAACACAAGGGATTCGCGACTCTCGCCTCATGACACTTGCCTTGCCCTCAGTGTCAGACGGAGGCGTAGGGGACGTGGTTAGTTCCTCAGGTCCTGCGTTCATTGTAGTATATGTTGAGTGGCTTGTGCCTCCACTACATCACAGGAGGTGGAGGTGACCTGGGGGGCGTCGCCGGGTGGAGTTGCTGGGTCTCTCCCCGACCACCACCTGTCACTGTGACTACTGTAGCCATCTGGCTACCTCATCCCACCACCACACCACACCACACCACCACCACCACATGCACTACACCACGCCACATCACCAACTGCACCACACATCACCACATGCACAACACCACACCACATGCGCCACATCACCAACTGCACCACACACGAAGTTTCAGCACCTGTACGACACCACACCACACCAGACTCGCTACATCACTTGCATCTCGGCACACTCCCCGCCCCGCACCACAGCTAGTGAGGGAGTAAGGTGTGGGACATGGTGATGACCACATACACTGTACACTGACACGCTCCCTCACACCTGGCTTCATGCCTCTACGACTCTTCTCTCTGATTTATCTTTAATATTAATACTGGTAACTTTTCTGGTTTTCTGATCCTATGAATATTACATATGGTTTGACGCGATGTTATTTAAAGTTACTTACGAGTGCTAATACGTCTTTAACGGAGATGAAGGGCTGAGAGGGGATTACTTAAACACGAATAACAACAAAAGTGTTTTATCTGGTGATGTACTGAGGTTATGTAGCACAAGGCAAGGTCTTACTGGAGGCATAGGATTGTGGTAAGGTGACGTCAAGTGAGGTAGGGAAGGTGAGAATGAAAGAGGCAGGTTTAGCAGAAGCCCTGCGGTGCTGGTGTAGGTTCAGGAGGTAAGGCGGGTGTTTCACTGGAGAGGTACGCGACTGCCGGGTCTCGTGTTGCTTCTGCTGGAGGGAGAGGCGAACTGGTGCCTTCAGGCAGTGGACGGTTGCCGTTTGATCTTTGTGCTGCAGGAGAAGATGACATGAGGTTCCGCAGGTTAAGCTGATTCTCGAGGCAGACGGTGGTGAGTGCTGGGAGAACATACTGACATGCAAATCTGACATAAATGAATTACTGGAAAACCTTTCTTATGTAGTTACAGCCGCGGGAAGTACGTGTTTACCCGCTACTCTGATAAATAAGATGAAATATCTTCTACAATATTGTCATTCTTGAGAAAGATCATTAACGGAAGATTAATATCTTGAAGTCTTTCCGTAACTTTGCCTCATTCGTACTGATAATCATGCCTTTGGCAACATCCGGTGGTAACACTTTGTCCTGCTGGAGAAGTTCACGTTTGTCTTGTGTTCCTGCTGAATGAACCTGACCTACGTCTGCCTGTCTGTGGTGCTTCATGGTCGGAGGTGAGTATGCAGGACACAGGATCAGCAGGTCATGTTCACTTGACAGAGGAGGAACATAGATCTTCTCAGAAGTATTATTGATCGTGGACGGTGGCTGTTGGTATTTGAGGTCACAAGTTCAACGGTCAAGGTCATACACAATCAACAGGTAAACATGAGCAGTGTTACATAGTGGAGCATGACTCCTGCATATGGAAGGTCACCCTTGACTCTGGCTGGAGTCAAGAGATCAGGGAAGGGTTAGTGCTGGACCCGCCTCACCACAGCCGGGTGAACACCCACTGTGGTCTGGTTGACCTTTGTGGTGTTGAAATGTTCCCGGTTATTTCGAGGTCAGATGAGAGGTCATGGTCACACAGTACATAATGATGGCTCTGTTGTCTGTACGATTCCAGTGTATAGATGAGCAGCAGCAGGTGCCATGGCTCCGCCCAGGATCAGGAAACAGCAGCATCAAGGTCACAGGGTCTGTCCTGCCACACTTGGTACACGGACCCACTCAACCTCCTCCAGGAAGGTCGCTATTGATTTTAGGTCCCAAAGGTCAAAGGTCACAGTGGGGCTTCTTGTGAGGGAGCCATTCATTTTCCTTTTTTTAACACATTAGTAGATATAAATGGATCAGGAGATTTGCTGTGATGAGTGTGCTGAAGACTTCCATGTTCAGTACAGACTGACCCACAACGTGCAGGAGGGAGTATCACTCACCATGATCATCATAACACTTGAGACACTTGAGATATAAGCTTGGCAATACCCGAGGAGGAGCGGGAAGCGTCCGCCACACACCCTCATGACATGACCTAACCTTTCGTTGTGGGAATGTGATCTTGTGGACTAACGGTAGTTCCTACACCGTCAGCCAAATTTATGGATGTGTTGGCAACACTGGCACGTCTTCAAGAAGCCATCCATACGCCGGTGTCAATACTGTGTGGGTGGAAGTGGTGCCTCACCACCGCTGCTGGCCCGGTCCTGGCCGTGGGCCCGCGGGCCGCACACACTATCAACATGGAGGGTTACTTGCTTGACGGGCGTGGTGTTGATATCCTCACCCCACTCCCCACCCGTCCACGAAAAGTCGCTCCCTCTACACCCCACTAACCTTCCCTCTCTGCAACTTATATACCCTCCCTCCCCCTCACACCTCATTTGCCCACTGTCCTCACACAAGCCCAGCCTTCCTTCCCTCAACTCATGTGTTCCCACACCTTCTTACGTCTGCCTGATCACCCCCCGTCATCCCTGGCCCCTCACCCCGTCCTTCCCTCTCCTGCTCTCGCATCTCCTACTCCCACCTTCTCCACACCTCCCTTCCTCCTTGTTATCCACAACTCGCCTGCTTTCCTCACTCCTCCCATTCTGGCCCCTGTCATCACCACCGCGAGGACCACCATCGTCAGGAGGGTGTGCCAGAGGGTGGTGGTGAGGACCAGAACCTACCGGTCATGGTGGCCATGGGCCCTCCCTCCTGCCACTCATGGTCTCAACCCCACGACTGACCCCCGTGTGTTGATGACGGAGGGAGGACGTGGAGGCCGCCCTCCATGTGGGTCGTGGGTCATTATGTTCCCTCCCTCATCATGGTAGACGACCTTGTCTTCATTAGTTTCTGCCTGTTTCTTTTTCTTCATTTTCTACTTTTCCTTCAGTTGATTAATTCCGTTGTCATTCCCTCTACGTTCATAATTGGTTTTTTGCATCATCTTACTTCTTCTTCTTCTTCTTCTTCTTCTTCTTCTTCTTCTTCTTCTTCTGTCGTTTGTCCCTAATGTTCCTGATGATCCTGAGTCGTCCTCTTGAAGCCGCGGTGTCTTAAGTCTGCCTGAGTCCTGGGAACAATGCCAAGACCCGCCTCTCCTGCCCCTCCTCACACACACACACACACACACACACACACACAAGGGTAGACTGTGTACATAATTACATTCGACTCAGGAGACAATTTTTGTGATGATAAGATTAATTGTTATACAGACCTACTTCATCTTGATGCTCTATACATCTTCATACAGTATACATCTCCATATAGTATAATCTTCATACAGCATACATCTCCATATAGTATACATCTTCATACAGTTTACATCTCCATATATTATACATCATATAGTATACATCATATAGCATGAAGTAAGAACAATATTTATTCTGGTGATTGTATTGGTGCTTCGGTAGCCATGGTAATTAAGGTTGCTTAATTACGTATTTGAGAAGTTTTTTGATAGATGAGCAGCATTACAGACGTATGTTAGTCACGAGCCAATGTTCTTCATCATACAGGAAATGGTAGTGTTTGGAACACATGAAGAAAGACTGTCAGTTTATAGGTTCATCATCTGACTGAGTGTTGTGTTGTGTATCGGCTTTGTAGTGTGTTAATAGTACGACTGTTGGACTCATTGGCATATACCACCGTGCACGATGATGCCACCCTTAAGCACGACGGTACGACCCTTGAGCACGACGATATACTAACTCTTGGTTGATATGGCTTTGACCTGACTCTTAAGAATCAGGCCCTCACTATCAAGGGTCGTAACGTCGTGCTTAAGGATCGTGCCGTCGTGCTCAAGAACTTGATGTGGTGTCGTTATCAAAGGCGGCCGTCAGAGGTGAGAGCCGGGGTGGGGTAACGATGGACGAGTGTGCTCATGCTGGCCAGGCATACCCCACCTTTACTGCTCTTACAATACAGGGAGAGCATCTGTGTACATCTACTGTGAGAAATGTATTGTGAATCAAAACAGAATCTCAAGTTTATCATACACAGTTGGCTCAATGTGACGTAGTGTTTAGATGTCATAGTGATACCAGGTACACCCACACACTCAAGAATGTAGACCACAAAACCAGAGGAAAATTACGAATTCAGGGGTAGAGTTTTCCACTCAGAAAATGGTTTGTTGAAGCAGCGTAGTGGAGTAGATTGCATGTGAGGTCTGAGACGCAGGTCGCGTTCGTCCTGTTAGCAGAAAAACCAACGTGGAGTTTGATTGTAGAGTGTGTGGTGTGTGTTGGATAACTTTGATGATTGCTGCTGGTGGCACATGTGTTGGTACTCAGCTTCTTTATTACATTGTGTCTTGTGTTGTGCTCGTGGCAGTAGGTAAACAAATCATGAAGGCAACTTGCTGCTCCTCATTTGTCTTATTTACCTTCTCATACTTACTTGTCTTGTTTTTCTTTTGCTGTACATTTGTGGTCTTTTTATCACTTGCCTTTTAAGGCATATGTTGTAGGAGTCTTCATATTGCGTAAATGATCTTGCACAAATACCTTCATTTTCAGATGCCTAGATCATGTTTATTATTCTATAGTCGAGCATTCTTAGTAATTAGCAAAGTTCACAACTTTAATTCTTTTTCATCTTAAGTCCTTTTTTTCTCTTTAATTATCGTTCATATACATGATATAGTCAGTCTTCCTAACGTATCATTCCATGTTTGTCTCCTGTGATCACTTGTGCCGACTTCTGGAACATAAGGTGCATGTGTGTGTGTGTGTGTGCAAGGTTCAGGCAGGCCACGTCCCTCCTGGACCTAACCACCCAGCTCTCCCCACTTCATTAAGATTCTCCTCACATTCTACCCAGGTTATAGTCTCTGGTGGTGTCTCTTGGCATAATCTCGTCCTCAACCCACAGAGGACATCAAGTCAATCATAAAGGCTAGGCGAGGCAGGAACGACCAAAAACCTTTCATGGTATTTATGTTGCATCGTTGGGTGGCGTGCAGTTCATGTTTACCACCTGTGTATGTGGGTGGACGGGTGAACACGGGGGCGTGGCTCACTGATGCCGTGCCGCTCTGTGGTCTTCACTCCCACCTCGCTTCCACATGTATCAACCAGACCCATCCAAACTAAGTCCAAGTATTAGTCTCCATCACTGTCTCCATAAACTCATCTAAAACGTGTGAGGTCACGATGGATCACTCTCCACGGTCCCTGGGCTGGACGACTGTGGCTCCTGCTGGACATGACTGGAGATGCCTCTGTCAGGGCACCACCTGCTCCCGGACGGTGGCACCACCTATAGGACACCCCAGACGGTGACACCACCTGCAATACACCCGACACAATAGCTCTACCTTCAGTACACCCCAGACATTTACCAACGTATTTATAACATCAATTGTACTGGAGACAGAGTCTAGATGACCAGGTTGGTCACGACACGAGAAGAATATTAATGTACGCCTGAGGGGGTCCAGTACCAGGGGAAAAAGACAAAAGTCCCTAAAGTATGAGAGCTAAGATCCAGGTAGCGAGGAGCAGCCATAGCCTCGCCTCCTGACGAGGCGGAAGAGCAAAAGCAAGACATTATTAAGCCTTTCATGTTATCAATCGATTTCACATTGACCTTAAGTGTTACCGGACTCCGCCCGTCTGTGGTCAGACGAATGAAAAGTTTTACTTCGGCGAGGATGTTTACGAGAGTACATTATCGTCAGGGAATTTTCTCGACGCAATGAAAGCCATGATGTTCCTGCTGCTGGTTGTAGCTCTGCACCGAAGCTGCAGGAGCCTTATTAAAGTGGTCCCAGGGTAATGATGATGATGATAATCAACGGCTTATTGGACAAAACATACAGCCAAAGGCACTTGGACTGTAATGACACCAGAGTGTATAAAGATACGTTATGACACAGTTATATTGTTTCTTACATATTCACAATGGTTGTGATGGTGCCGCGGTGTGTAGCGACTCAGGCGAGCTCGGTGTGGTTGTTGTGCCAGACGGCAACTCGAGGACAAGAGAGGAGATGACGGTGGCGAGATGGTGCCGTAACCTCTCCCTGCACTGTAGGATGAACACCAGGTGATCGTTGGCGTGATATGTGAGGAGGAATCTGTTTATGGTCTCGTGATACCGTAGATGGTGTGAGGAGGATCAAAGATAATTTTGAAAGTCGTTTTCCATTTTCCAGTCGTACCTGTTGTGGCATGGGTCAGGAGGAAGACCAGGCGGGAGGAGCCGAGGTGAGTGTAGAAGTTGCGTAGATGTTCTTGAGTGCAAGTGTAGGGAGGCCAAGAGTCATCAATCTACGGAGGATGTGTAGACGCCAGCTGGAGGATCGACCTGTTCCTTCCGGCTTAGTTTTCTGTTCAGAGTGACACGTTGAAGCTTGGTGGAGTGAGCATCCTGGAGGGGGAACTGGGGGTCTGAAGAGACGATAGGAGGTGGGACGGGACCGGAGGCAAGACGGACGTGCATGACTTCAGCCGTGTTTTAATTGATGGTGACGTGGCAGGCGGTGGTCTAGTTGTGGGGGTTGCACACAGACACACTTGGGAGGTCCGGCTTTACGTGGGCACTTGGGTGTGTCCAGTCCCCAACCTCACTGCTCGGTCGGTCGGGTCTGCTCCTACAATGGTTGTTCGTGGTTGCAATCTACAGACGGACCCACTCCTGCTTGTGTTGCTCGCAGTAAAGAACTACGGTCCTCAGGAATTCAGATGTGACCTCAATCCTCCATTGATATTTTCAGAACGCCAGACGTTACACGAAGAAAATTGGATTGTACCAAGTCTTGGTTGGCTGCTGAGTGGGTCGTTTTCTCTCACAAGTTTAGAAACGGAGAAGAAACGAGCGTCGGAGAGCGGCGCGTGGTGCCTGATGCATGCAGACACCCCAGCCACTGGTGCAAGTGGTGAGGGACACCCCAGCCACTGGTGCAAGTGGTGAGGGACACCCCAGCCATTGGTGCAAGTGGTGAGGAACACCCCAGCCACTGGTGCAAGTGGTGAGGAACACCCCAGCCACTGGTGCAAGTGGTGAGGAACACCCCAGCCATTGGTGCAAGTGGTGAGGGACACCCCAGCCACTGGTGTAGGATGTGAAAGTTTAATGCTAACAAGGTTTAGACCAGAGCACTTAAGGGTTGACGTACAACATCAACAAACACAAGGCTTCCTACCCACCGCGTTAACACCTTTCCAAAAGTTTCAGTAACGGAAAAAATGGTAAATTTAGTAAGTCGTCAGCTGACAATACTGGGAACGTTTGGTGTGACGTTACGTGCTAGTACTGGGAACGTTTGGTGTGTCGTCAGGTAGTAGGAACGTTTGGTGTGACGTTACGTGGCAGTAGTGGGAACGATTGGTGTGTCGTCAGGTAACAGTAGTGGGAACGTTTGGTGTGTCGTCAGGTAACAGTCGTGGGAACGTTTGAGAGTGGTGATAAGAGACCTCCACAAGACGTGTGTCAGTCAGTGTGTGTGCGTCAAGAGGGCGACCACAGACAACACCTTTTATCATTTATGTGGTGCATGTGATAACCGGCGGTCCATGATAACCTCGCCGGGCAGGGCATGCTCGATGCATACAGAGTGTGTTTGGTCGTGTGTACAGCTGGGCAGGTCTTCAGGTGCCTCCGTCATATACACCACCCGCAGTCGCACCCCAGCCTCGGGCTACACACAACACTCGAACATTTTAAGACATTTCTCCATCGTTATATTTCTCTGTTTTTATCCTCGTTTTAAGTTTTACACGTAACAAGAATCGATGTTACACATGTATACCAAAAATTTTTAAGATTGATGCACTAATACGATATTTTCTATTATCATGAGAACGTGTCGTGCCCAGAGTAAAGTAATACAATATTTACCGCTTCAGTGGAATCACGTTGGTGGGTTGTGATTTACTTCCACTGAAGTGTTGGTCTGGTGACACTAGCGGAGCTGGGAGTCATGCTGCCGATATGAATGAGGCCTCGTTTTATCAGTGTGGATGACGTGGTTATCACATCCCGTCCTGAATGAATCGACTGCCAACTAATTTTTTTGTAAGGTGTGACTCAGCGTTCTCCTTTGAGAAGATTGAATGAAAAGTTTGGTTAGATACATACTTGGTTATAGAGTTATAACCCAAGTTTAGGTAGATACATAGTTATATAGTTATAGGCCAAACAAGGCTGTATCATGGCATGTACTGCAGACTGCGGTACGTCAGAACGTGTGTATCAAGACGCTTACTAGATCAGTTTCCTTAATGCACTGACTCCCAAGTTAGGGGTCGTGGCTCCCTGAGGGGCCTTTTGTACCACATGAAGTGAGGCGGTGATGTGTACATGTGATGACAACGACGTCACACACACACGAGTCATCAGCAAGATTCAGGCGCCAAGATTAAGACTGAAGCTGGATCCCTCACAGTGTTGTGGTCAGCCAGCTACCCAGCCTGGTTGATGGGCACAGCCACTGGCAGTGTTGCGCCAGCTCTTACCATGCCGCCTGCAACAACCTGTTCCTGTGAGGATGTCTTCTCTCACCTTCACAACAAAACAAAATATCGTTATAAGATTGGAAGTGAAGGACGAGCTACGTACGTACGGTGGAGGTTGTACCTGACGTAACCAAGGCTTTACGAACAAGGCGACTCCCAAGTCTCTCTCGCACACAGGTTCCTGCAGCTGGTTTCCTCCTTAGATGTAATCATATCGAGGCCCTTCACTGTGGCCCATCCTCATTATTTTGTACATACGCGGGATGACCTTCATCCCTGTATTAGATTAACTTTGGACTTTGTTAAGGTCCCCTTGCAAGGTGATGCAATCCTCCACACTTTTCACTTCCCTCATGACCTTTGTATCATCTGCAAACATATTTAGGTAAGAGTCCACAACTTCAGACAGGTCATATAGATAGGAAAATGTTTGTGTGTGTGTGTGTGTGTGTGTGTGTGTGTGTGTGTGTGTCGTAGGTATATGTGTGTGCACGAGAGTAAAACGTTTATCTTGGAGAGCTTGGTCGTCCGACGTGCCACATAGCCCCACACGACCCTGAGTGCGCGTCAGTAGGTAGGGTGAGTGGACAACATGAGGTTCTATCCTCTGGTCCTTATCAGCAGCAGCTGGGACTCAGGTGGCTGACCACATAACCCGGACGGTAAGTATATCTTGGAAGGTCGAGCTGGTCATGTGTACGTGCAGCGGCGGTGAGTCACACCAGCGACGCACTACACCGACGATTATTTTGTGTGACTCACGTCAGGCTTGGCTGGGACACAGGCACACCAGGTGAGAGGGCCACCTGGGTGGGGCAGGTGGCCACACGGTGACGAAAGTGACGGATGGGGATGTAGGAGAGGTAGTTGAGATGGTGCTGGATAGAGGGAAGATTAGTTTTAGTGATGAGTGGGAGTGGTGAGTGCTTCACGCGGCGGGTGTGTTGGTCGGCGTTGTAAGGTGGGCGGGGCGGGGCTGCGTTGAGGACGGGTAGCCAGGAAAGTGGGCGGGACACTTCTGTAACGAGGTGATAAGAGCAAGTGGTTAGAGAGATGAGAGAGGGAAGGTGGTTGGTGTTGGCTGCCGGGCGGCACCAGTGGACGGTCCTCCTCATATAAGACTCCGCCCAGCTGACCAGTATAGTGCACTGATCATCCAAGATGTCTGCACTGCTCACATAAACATGTTCAGTATGAGTACTTGTACAGTACGTACGTTGGTGAACCAGATCTCTCTCTCTCTCTCTCTCTCTCTCTCTCTCTCTCTCTCTCTCTCTCTCTCTCTCTCTCTCTCTCTCTCTC
>JAUTXX010547809.1:0-10415 GCA_032273605.1 Panulirus laevicauda | reverse complement strand
TGTGCGCGAGGTAGCGCTTGGAAAAGACAACAAAGGCCACATTCGTTCACACTCAGTCTCTAGCTGTCATGTATAATGCACCGAAACCACGGCTTATCCATAACATCTTATATCATCAAGGACAACTCTAATTAAAGACTAATCTCATTACATCTAAATTAGAAAATCACCATTATGATAATACATATCTATACAAAGTACATAGGAAACACTGTATTCTTTTATCACATTATTACTTACCACCACTAGAGGTAATGTGATTGATTCCATTGTCCAACTGAAAAGGCAATAACGCTGTTTGTTAAAAACAGTCACTGGTCTGTTAAGAGCCTCAGCAAGTAAAATCCTCAGGTTGATGATGTATGGAGTTTCTAGCAGCATGTAGGGGGTAGCTTTGAGTGGAGTCCTGGCCTTAGGGGAGCTGAAACCTTCTCCAACACCTTCAAGGTTTGGGGAGTATACATCTCCCATGTGAAGCTCCCCTCCAACCCCACTACAGATATCCTGCAAGTTAAAAAGCTATTTCTAGATCACTGTGAATGCTATGCACATTTCCCTACTTGAGGTAAACATAACATAAACCATAATCTTATCCCATATCCATGAAACCTAAACTGAAACACATCCCTGTAGTCTCACCTAATGCCCTTTCATCTTAATTTTGATTCTGCTTAGTAACTACATTTTCTTTTCGATCATGTCTTCATTATTTCCCACAAGTGAAGTAGCATTAAGAGCAGATGGCTGAGCCTATAGGAAAAAGATCCATGGCCAGCTTCTTTCCCTTTTATATGCAGGAGATATAAAGGCAGTGTTCTTTCTCCCCTATCCCCAGGGATGATGTCTATTTCTATTCATTCAAACTGCAAATTCCGTAAACCTTCATGAAACTTCCCGCCTGCTCCACACACATCATGCCACTTGTAACCAATTGCCTCTTTTGATAACTCTACTGTATGCCTTACATCTTACATCTATCAAGCCAGTTTCTTTCTGTGTCATGTCCATTCCTTATACACATTTCTTCACACACTACTGAAATCTCTACTCTCTTATGCCTTGCAAAAACCATTGTATCTCAACTCGTTTGCAATATTCAAAAGGCACCTGCTATCTCATTCAGAATACATAAAATGATATCAAAATTAGTGACAAGTATATTTCAAAGGATCACTGGAAATTAAGAATTTGTTTAACATGACATCTTAGTCTCCTTGGCACTATTGGCTGGATGTGTATCCCAGCTGAGTAATTATGCCTGGGTGTTTAGGTCAGGTGGGTATATGTGTCAGCAAGAATATTTCACAAGGCACTGCAACTGTTCAAAATCTTACCTGTATAGGTTTACATCTACCAGGAACTTTTTGTCCTGGTTTAAGAAGGATGGTGTCCCCTCGCACCAGAAGTGACCAAGGGAGATTGACTGTGTTTCCATCACGCTGTGTCCACTGCAAAGTTATGCAAGGAGACAGTGGGGAGTGAAGATGTGGATAGTTTTCTGTAGACCATAATACACTGGTCTGAAATTCTGAAATGGAAGAAATCTTATGAAGTATTTGCTCATGCAGCACTTTCAGCTGTTGTGGTTTACTTGAATATCCTATCATTTTGTAAAATATAGTGTAACAAATATAATCAGCCAAAACTCTGCCCTCTGCAAGAGTTATGAGAAAATTATGAAATTTACTAAGAAACATATTTATAAAACAGATATTTATAAAACAGTTATCAAGGCACTTTTATCAGTAAGAGGCTTCTATAAAAGATATTTTACCTTTTAGATCCTTCAAGACATTATGTGTCAGTCTTGGAAGCTCTTTGTGCCTTAACTGTGTGTCCCACCACACTAAATATACATTGAAGATTACTACCAAGAAAATAAAGAAGGACTCAGCAGGCAGATAGTGGTATCTGAAATAGGGAAAATTCTGTAAGTATCACCAATAAAACCTACTTTTCTTAGAAATGTAAATCATAAAGTGTGTGTGTGTGTGTGTGTGTGTGTGTGTGTGTGTGTGTGTGTGTGTGTGTGTGTGTGCCCTTCAGCACTTGAAAGATACCTTACATTTCTGAAGTAAGAAGTCTCATAAACCCCAACTATCTGGTGAGGCAAATGCCTCTCATCCCTCATTAACCAAATACCGAGCTTTAACAGCCTTAGCTTGGCCCAAATTCACCCTTTTGTAGTGAATCAAAACACTGGTTCACTATACCCTTTCATGGTCAAACAAGCTAAAATTCTGTGCACTGTGTAAACAAAATTACGATTTTAAGAAAATTCTAACTCCCAGAGATCCAAAACTCTCTCGGCCCATAGTACAAAATGATCCCGGAGAGAAATATCTCATCTATGGGTATATGCATTCTATCCTTTTCTTTATAAAATCTAAAACTAAATCACTTTTATACAGTTATCTACTATACACATAAACATGTTAGATATAACTATAGTAGTAAAAAACAATACACAGTTATTATGGACACGGAGTAGATAGATAAGAAGAAAATTACTTAAAAACATGAATAAGAGTGACAATTATCATGGAAAAAAATGACATAAAGAATGAAAATGAATGTCTGAGAAGAGAAAAGATGTAACAGAAGACCAAAGGAAAGGTTAAATGACAGAGGTAGGGAGTATGAATGAATTTGGGGTATTTGTTGGCAAAATCTAAAAATATACAGAGCACTGAGTGTGATAATCATACATAAATCACCCTGTTATGTTGCAAGAGAAAACACATAACAAAATGTACTAGAAAGACTGACTCACAAGGCATCATAAAAATCACCTTTTTCATCAATGTCACCAAAGAATAAGCTTCAACATATCGTATTCCATAACCATCTCACTTTCAATACAACCACTTTAAAAGTATATGCCAAAGTATTACCTTAATCATGATAACCAAATGTAATACAACCGAGATGATTATCAAACCTGTGATCTGATGAATACTATATAAAAAAAGAAAACTGATCATAAATCAAAGCTCTGACACATAATTAAGGAGGTGACAGTACACAATGGGCAGTATTTGCAAAAGCAGTCAGTACAGATAAAGGCTCAAGTATGGGTTGCAAATAGTGTGAAATTTCTCTATAGTCAATCATCCTCACGTTATGTGAATTATATCATCGTGATACAAAAAGAAAAGCATGCATTACATGCATGTAAGCCATACACACCTTGGGTCATTACATGCAGCAAAGGCCACGAGTAGCATGATGCCTTCAATAATTAATGCTAACGCTGATGTCCAACGAAATATTGAAAGAAAGCTTTTGTGGTGGAATGCTTCATACAGGACGCTCTTTGGTCCAAATCCTTTGTTTCTGAAAAAAATCATTTGGCTAATGACCAACATGTATAATAATCTAATAGTTCAAGAAAATCAAATGTTAATAACTCGAATAGAAAACATTACAAAATGTCAAAAATCTATCTCAATGAGTTTATAAAGAAGGAATCTAAGTGAAATATCTAACACTGACATTACATCCTTGACGTTTTGTCCATATTCAGTAATACATCTAAAATATCCCCAATTACTTCCTTATTTTCTTAGGAAGACAAGGGAATCTACTAATTAAGGAATAAATATTTGCACAGTACAATCCTTTAAAAATGTAGGTTTTGAAAGTTAAAAAACTTTTACCTTGGAGGCAGTGTCTTACGAGCATTGCTTTGTTGTTGCTTGCTGGACAAAACACAGAAGGGAAAAATATAAAACTGATGTAGCATTGAAATATAAAACTTTGAAAGACTCAACACAGACAAAGATATTCACACAAAATACATCTTAAACTTACTTTTCAGCTTCTGACTTTTGATATTCATCCAGAGCAGTGGCAATATCATCATGTAGGCGACTGAGAGCTTCATTTGTGGATAAGCCATCAGCAATGCAGGCCATTTCCCTGAGGAAAAACTATTTCCTCTATATCATCAGATATTACAGCACAACAGCACTCATGTGTTTAAATCCTTCACCTAATAATTCATGTTCCAAGGTTGGCATCATATCCATAATCTTCCATGAACCAACTGGCATATCATGTTTGTAACCTACCCACCTGCTGACAACTCATAAGCAAATACGGTATCTGTACAGCATGCCATGCCATGATCTCAGTCACAAAATAATAAGACTATTTATCTTATACAACATTACCCCAAAACTCCTTTCTAAGAAAGAGTTCTTGGATCTTTCCAGAGGCTCCTGCTGCCCAAGGTTGTGCTGCGTCTACTAGCAGGGACATGTGGTCTCCTTTGGGGTGAGGAGTTCTTTGTCAAGAACAGCCTTTCTAAAGTGACTTTTCACTCACAGATAAGACTCATATATATTCCAATTGATGTACTAATTACTTATCATACTTTTGCAGCTCTGATATTTACAAGAGAACAATCACAACTTTCGCAGACATATTTCAGAGGTGCATTTTTTTTCTTGTAAAATACTCACTCCCAAGTAGCAACATGAATATATCCTCTTTGTTTAACGTTGGTGTTTCTAATTACATAGATATAATAAAAACACATCAGACATGCCCATGATTCAGTATTGCGTCAAATGGCAAAGCTATAATCAAAGAGATAACTCACCAAGCAGGTCACAGCACCACTGCTTATGCTCCTGACAAGCTATCATACTATACAGTTAGTTCCATTAATGTTGATATATTTCTAATAAAAATCTTAGCTTACAGCAGACTTAAAGTGTGGTTTTAATATCAACGTTGTGTGTTTCATCTACTTTAGTGCTTTTGAACGGCACATTTCCATGAACTTCATAGCCCTCCCTACTATCATATTTATCTATTTCCATACAACAGAAATGCTCTAAAATCATTAATCTAAATCATTAGAACTAAATGCAAGAAACGTACTCATACCATATCATTCAACTCCTGAAAGAAATAGTGAAAATACTTAACTGATACGTTTGGTACGTCTACAAATGTTCATTCTACCCTACACAAGCAGACGTTACCAATGTAAACAAAACATGAACCTCTCTCTAAGTCTTGTCTCTTCAAGATGCAAAATAATAGTTTACAACAGGAAATCTAAATAATGCTAAGAGAGAAAATTGAGACATATAACCCTGACCCACAAACCTTTAGCCTACTTCTTGTATATTTACCGACAAAGGACATTACCCCCGTTTGACCCGCTCAGTTCCTACAACCTCTAATCTTCATTTTACATAATGGAGAACTATAAACCATCTCCTCTTTCTCGTATACGTCATTTAGGTAAATCTCACCTGATAGGTTATCACATATTCAAATTATTCTTGAGGGATACGATCCCGAGCAAGTCCAGTTACTGTTCAATGTTGACTGCATCAGCTGGTCGGCCTACACTGCCGACCGGCAGGGCTGTCCTTCCTATCGCCAAACATTAATCTTTTTTCCCCATAATAAATGGAGACTTCCACTCCAATATCTGAGTAATACCAGTAAGTTGCTTCAAACTTCATATGACATGATTTAAAATTATGCTTTTAGTGATAATAATGTCTGATTAGATAGGGTTATCTCTACTGATTAAACTTTCCTGTACAGATAGCTGGGGGGAAATTTTTTTTTTTACTCATTCCAAAGACAAGTCAAGATGTCTTACTGTTGACGTGTATTAATTATTTTTGAGTGATAGTCTTATTTACTGGACGGGTTTGTTATAATTAGGGAAAGGGTGCGAGAGGATGCTTCCTTCACACATTTCATGATTTTCAGAACTAGGCGCCGAATACTCTATCTAATTATGACCTTTCTAGACCTCATATAGTTCAGGTGTGGTTAAAAAAAGTAAGTAAAGTCATCTGATTATAACAAAGATGATGAAAGATTTATGTCAATTATATTCTAGTTGATTTTCCTTTCACAACGAAGGGTGGAACCTATTACTGGTGTGTGTGTGTGTGTGTGTGTGTGTGTGTGAGATTTTTTTTTAATAAAGACATTTTGAAATATATTTGATGTATAAAACTTTAGACACATCGATGAAAGTGCTTTTGTAAAACTCCTAAGGCTGAAGTCCCTGACGCTGTTTAATACATTGCTCTGCCGTTATCCACTCCTCCCTCTCTAATTCCACCTTTTTATTTATTGCTGTGGTGTCCACCATCGTATAAATCTCCATGTTTTATCACAATCCTCCATTCACTGACCCTGGATGAGAACCATTACCACTTCGCCTTTCTCTTTACACCCGCCATGCCCTGCTGTGCCACGGTGGTGGGTAAGTCGACCACACCTCACCTTGAGGGTGTGTGTGTGGGGCGTGGGCTGCCACCACAGTTGGCCTCTTTTATCTCTACCGAAGGCGGCTTAATATTTCTAGAGACATTACAGCCCTTGGGATCGAGTGGAAGTTATTATTTTCTTTTTTCCATCAAAACCCCCTCCCCCCAGCTCCTGTACAAACAGGCCCTATAAAATGTAGAAGGGCCCGGGTTTGAGCTCCTGTTTCTTAATTCAAATAGCGTTTATTCCTGGTTTCATCTGTAATGCAAAAACTGGCGTCCACTCCTCACTGTTACATACCCACCCACAATACATATTTGGGATCATTAAGCCTTATTTAATCAGTATCAAAAACAGTGTTTGGTTGGGCGCTTGATGCATTGACTAATTGAAATCATAAGCTGATTAATAACTGAAAATATATCTATCATTTTATCGATTTAACACTCGTTAATACTGCATTGTTACTGTAAATACTTTAAGCAACAAACGACTGTTGATGTCATTATGCTTAATTTATAAGCTGAAAAGGGCTCTTAACTTAGGAACCTCGTCAAGCTCTTCCTTTGAAATGATTGAAAGGAAGGTCAGGGATCTGCCATATGCCTATGTTGGCTCTCAACTATCCTGAAAGGGCACATTTCTTGGTCCCAACTGGGAATTTTTATTGGCTAGACCCCACAATATATATAACAATAAACAAGGTGTCGCCAGTATTACACCCATTAATCACAGTAACAGAAACCATTCACAACATATAAAACTAACCTTTGATATAAGGGCATTGCCAGTCGATCTATACGTTGGCTTTGAAAGCAAAAGAAAGAGGAACCCAAACACAGATAAAGACTGAGATTTAGTATCGTTACCCCACTAAGATGCATTTGTTTTCTCTCGAGTTACACTGAAGAAAATGTCGGCAATATAACTTATAGGAAGAATACGAACGTAGCTTTTGAATTACCTTAGTAGTGGATCCAGGTGCCCTCAACGTCCCTGCATTCTGTTATGCTGTTTCTGTGCCTACCTTGAGGTAGGGGCTAAGGCCCGTATTCCGCTAAGCTGTTTGCCCGCCAACGAACGTCTTCAGGTCAACTGGGCAATTAGGCTGTAACAACGCCGGCATGACTGACCTTGTTTTGCTATCGTACGTCATGTGTATCCAACCAACACAATGTATTTCTAAAGATATCAGACTTTACAAACTAGTATCTATTAGCCATTCCAGTATAAATGCTCAAAATATCATTTCAGTGTAGAGTATATTTACGGAAGAGAAGATTCATGTGTAAGCTAAACTGTGATTGCTTGTTGGGGTAATTTGAGACAAAGCATACAAACAGGGTATTAAGTACGTCGGTGTTGTGATTAGAGAAATATCTATTGAGGACCTGTTCATCCTATCTATCATACTCATTGGGAAAAATATAATAATGATAGTACTATTAATAGCAATAAATATACCAAGGATTCTGTGGACTTATAACTTCAAATGTAAAACAACAGAGCCTATGAAAACCTCACCTGACCGTCAAGATTAATGTATAAATTAAGCACAGTATTGTAAACGGAATATACAAGTCACACTCAGGGAAATGCACTGCCAACGTGGTGCCTGGTATCAACAAACAGACGACATAGCAAAAAGGCAGGTGACGAATATAAAATTCGTGTTTCATTAACATCTCGGCGACAAGGTGAGGTTCCAATACATTTTATCTATAACTTTTAAGTGCCTTACAGCATATCTATATCAATTGAGTATATATTTTATTTATGTAACTCCTACCGCTATATTAATAAAGCCGTGACTACGTACAGATAAGCGAGGGTACGAATACCAAAATGGAATGAGGGGACGTCAGCCCACCCGTCTGACATGCCAGCCGATGGTCACATGCACTATCAGGCACACATAAGTTGGGTTATCAATTCAGTTGTGTGTGATAAGAGGAAGTTAAGTGAATGTGATTAAAAGCAAGGTTGTTAATTTAACTGGGCCGAGGGATAGGTTAGTTGCGTTGCGAGTTCGAATGGCGAAAAATCAGAGAAAGTAGTGTTTTACATACATGAGACTAGAAATAGCAAGGTTTCTCCCAGCTGCTTCATATGACCGGGGTCAGTTCACTGACAGAACATTGTAAATGAATAAATAAATCTAAGTTTCTAAAAGGTGGAGGCAAGACATATGGGTGGTAAAACCATGGGTAATTAAGACTGGATTGTGTAGATTAATTGCTTTGTAGGTGGCCCCTTGAACTGTGTTGTTGCTAATTGTCATTTCTTGCTTAATTATATAATATACAAATCACCAATAACCAATTAACAAGAAACTGACCATAGAAGAAACCGAGTTCTTATACCATATAAATAAATTATTAATGTTTAAATAAAGGATATCTGTAGGAGTTGGGCCCATACCTGGGCTTATTTGGCTCTAAGTTTTGACTTTGGAGGGATAAAAAGCCCAACCTTTGACTAATAAATCCTTATATATGTGAACCACCTCCTTGCAGAGTAAACTTTCCTATTAATTGATGAATCCTAGTGTTTACCCAAATTTTCTTTGTCAAAAATTCAGGCTTTCTCCACCTTAGAAAGGTAAGAGCCAACCATCCTGAAGCACACGTGGAAGAAATACAGTGCCCAAAAGTAAATTCCCAAAATAAGTGGCAGCCTAGAAGAGCAAAGAAAGAACATCCTTCTCTTAAGATAGCCTGAGGCACACCGAGCAGGTGTATAATGCTCACAGTTTGAAACATTTGTCTCACTGACTACATGTGCAATGATCTCACCCTGAGAGCATCATATGCTTGTCTGTGTATCGCCTTTGAAAATATATAGAGGGTCAGACGTTTTTTGTTGACACTGTACTTCCTCTAATATTAAACTCCCTGTTCAGGTTTTTCAACCATATGACATTACTACCATACCTCCCTCTTTCACTGTCATCCCTTATATGATCAACCTGTCTCATGCCACATTATCCTCAGGCATTTAATTTCCAAAATGTTCATTCTTCCACTTTTGATTCAAGGCCTAAAACTAACACCAAAACAACATGGTTGGGACTGCTTCATCTACAAACATAAAATCTTTGCCTTAAGTGACTTCTTTTTTCTGTACACTCCTTAGTGCACCCAATTCAGCCCTCAATGCTCTATCTGTCGTCATGTCTACTCCCAGATACTCAACTCGTTTCACTTCTTCCAGATCCTTCCATTTCATTCCCTGCTGCAACTCATTACCTTACTTTTGTTAGCATTTACTCTCAACATTCTCCTTTCACATATTCCTAAACTCTGTTCCCAGCTTCTGGAGTTTCTCAGAAAAGGTTGCCACCAAAGCCATGTCATCTAGAAACAGCATCTAATTCTCTTCCCAAGGCCTTCCACTTCAATAACACCATAAACATGCTCCCAGCTCTAAGACCCTTGCATTTACTTCTCAATTCCCAATCTATAAACAAATCAAACAACCACCATGACATTGTACGGCTTTGATGCAAACCCATTTTTTCCCAAGAGTCATTAACTTGCCTCCCTTCCAATATGCACATGAGCCTTAGTCTGATTAAAACTCAAAAACACATTTAGTAACTTTCTGTTTACTCCATATCTGGAGCACTTTCTACAAGGTATCATGAGTTGCATGAATTAAGCTGTCAAGTGTTATGTTTGACAATGAGAGATTGTATGTTTGTGAACAGAATGCCAGTAGTCCATGTTTGGGTGAGTCAGAAAGAAAAGACAGCTTCCTAGGTCAGAGGAGTGCAACTTAACCACTGAAGTGCTGACTAACTATGCACCTGCCACTAACCCTTCCAATACTTCCTTGGTTGGTGGCTGCCTACCAGCTACTACCTACCTATAGAGGTGTAACCAGATTCTCAGTGGTATATTTGAAAAGAAAGTACAGTTCATGTATTATATTAATTTTCATTAAAGTTGTTTAACATTATATGAATGAAATATTCAGTTGCCACATAACAAATAAGCAGAAAAATGAGCTACATAGTTGATATGGCTTTCAAGCATGTTTGCTATTTCTTGCACAATTTAGGTAGTGAAAGGAATAGATGACTGAGCCTTACAGGAATAATCATCACATGGCCCCTTCCTCTGTTCCTTCTTTTGGAATGTAATACAGGAGGGGAGGATTTC
>JAUTXX010547775.1:0-19678 GCA_032273605.1 Panulirus laevicauda | reverse complement strand
CAAGTATGAATTAAGTACATGTGTATATATGTATATGTCTGTGTATGTATATATAAGTTGAAATGTATAGGTATGTATATGTGTGTGTGTGTGGACGTGTATGTATATACATGTGTATGTGGGTGGGTTTGGGCCATTCTTTTGTCTGTTTCCTTGCGATACCTCACTAAAGTGGGAGACAGCGACAAAGTATAACATATAAATAAATACCCTGGACCCAGTATATCACATCATTCCAATTCACTCTATTCCGTGCAAGCCTTTCACCCTCCTGCATGTTCAGGCCCTGATTGCTCAAAATCTTTTTCACTCCATCCTTCCACCTCAAGTTTGGTCTCCCACTACTTGTTTCTTCCACCTCCGACACATATATCCTCTTTGTCAACCTCTCCTCACTCATTTTCTCCATATGTACAAACCATTTCAACACAACCACTTCTTACCACGCATCTCTCTTACCCTTTTATTACTCACTCGAACAAACCATCTCACACCACATGTCCTCAAACATTTCATTTCCAACACATCCACCCTCCTCCGCACAACCCCATATATTGCCCAGTCCTCAAAACCATAATGTATGATAAAAAACATATGCATATATATGGACTCAAAACCTTTTCCTCTCCATCCTTCTAACATCCAGTTTGGTTTTCCTCTTCTCCCCTCCACTTCTGACACATAACATCCTCTTTGTCAACCCCTTACTACTCATCCTCTCCAGTAATCCAAACCAATTTTGTACTCTTCAGTTCTCCAAACCATACCTACCATATTATTTCTTGCTTGATCAACCCTATGTACACCACATACTGTTCTCAAGCATTTAATTTCCAACACATTCACAATCTTCTGTACTTTCTTTACAGCCCACAACTTGCATCCATACACTACTGTTGGGACTACTATATATTATGTTCAAGTTTCATTTTTTTCTCATTAAAAATAGCATTACTATACTTTGGATGTTGATTTACCTGATATCATGCCATATCTGTAAAAAAATGTCAAAAAATGAAAAATTATATGTGCACTTATATGAGGCCAATTATGAAGACTTTTAATATGGAAAATTCATGGACTATGGGTTTGAATATCTTTTAGCCTTACTGAAATCAAGTGAGCCAGTTATTACATAATTCAATGCAGAAAGTATTTATGCATAATTTCCATGATTTTTTGATAAAACCCTATTTTCACCACAAAACAGGTAGAAACCATTGCTAAAAATGACTTCTTCTTTTTTTTCTTGAACTGGCTCTGGAAACAAAATATGCATGCAAAGGGATAGTTATGGGATATCTGAGGAACAAAGTTCAGCAGAGTTCATAAACTGAAAAATGTTGCATCACAAATGCCTCTTTCTATGGATGTATTCCTTCAGGAATAAGTATGTTGCAGTGATAATGAAAAGAATAATGCAGTACTGCAATGTGTGTTTACTATCTATCAATATTTCTGAAGCCTGTATCCTCCAGAAACTCCCACTAAGAGTCAAAGAGTCTCCACCTATCCTTCCTTACATGCCTCCCTTGAATATACCATAGCATGCTTTCATCCCCCATTTCCCTCTCTCCAATATTCTTCAACTCTATTTCCCCATGTGACAGGTAGTCTTCATTTCACATCTAATTCTTTAATCTTATTATCATCCACTCTCCTTATAAACTCCCCACCTTACAATCATCAAGGAAAAATGTTTGTAAAGTAAATAAACAAAATGATGAAACAACCATATCAAACTTATGTATGACAAAAACCTAAAAAGCACAGCTAAGCAGGAGATGACAAGGACTGAAAGTCAAAGGAAAAGCAAATTAGCTGACAGGTTTTCTTATGTAAGCTGTGACTGGATGAAAGGTGTCATGGTGATACAGTTTGAGAATGGCTTAGGCACCTTCTATATTTTAGCCCACTCACTTTCCTAGAGATGTTTCATGTCTGAAAAGGGATTGAATAGCCATGTGATCAAGTGAAATTTGTGCAAACTAGATGCTTTTGTCCCTAAAATTTACTGTGCAGTAAGTTAAAAACATCACAAACTCAGTATTTGAGTATGCTATATAGCATAGGTTACATACTTCTTAAAAACTATATTAAATGTATTAAATTTCTATGAATGATATTATAGAATATTCTATGAAAGCAATATCTTTCAAAGCAGTGATTTCTTAGCATTCTGAATTTACAATTCACTATTTATTTTTATGAATTTGATAAAAGTAGATATTACATTGGAATAAATACTGAAGAGGCCAACTTAGAATACAGATGCTCCTCGACTTACAATGGGGTTACGTTCTGATAAATCCATCATAAGTTGAAAATATTGTTAGTAAAAAATACATTTAATACTGTACATCTAACATGTGATGGAGTGGCTGACTGGAAGCTACGGCTTGATGCCACTGCACAGCACCACAAGAGTATCGTACTGCATATCACTAGCCCAGAAAAATATCAAAATTCAAAGTTTGGATTCTACAGAATGCATATCACTATTGCACCATCGTAAAGTCGAAAAACTGTATGCTGAACCATTGTAAGTCGGAAGCATCTGCAGTTCAAAACTTAAAGTAACATTCTTGAAGACTTGCAGTCAAGTAATACTTACATCTGGCAAGGGTACCAATTTCATGCTCATTCCAAAGATGAAGAGTGAGTTTGTCCAAGTTCTTGAATGATATAGGGCACTGAGAACATCTATGAGCATCCTCTTCCTCACTGCCACTGTGTCCTTCTGACAGAGCACCTGGACTAGATGTTGCTGTGCTTGTGGGGGTTGTATATGATTTACCATCATTTGTGGAGAGAGTGATGGTACTGAGGGATGTTGATGTGTTGTTACTGCAAGCACTTACAGTTGAAGGATTGTTATTGGAAGTAATTATGGTGCAAGCTGATGACACTGATGAGGCACTGCTTCGTGGTGAAGATGTTGTAGATGCTGTGGTGTAGCAACTAGATTTTGATGAAGTGGAGGAAACTGAGATATCTAATTGAGAAGAAGTTGTACGAGATAAACGAGATGAATTTGGCAAAGACACTGTCACGGGTGAAAGCCCTGTAAGGGATGAGGTAGGGGCTAGTGGGAAAACTGTATCTGATGAGGAGCAGCTAACATTTGATTCACTGGAAGAATGTACAGAGGATGAGGCACTAGATATAAACACTGGAGGAGTTGAGGGTACAGGAGACTGTAGTATCAATGGACTAGAAGAAGAGGATGGATGTAAGAGCAAGGATGTAGTGGAAATTGAGGATACTGACAATACAGGGGAAGATATGGGTGACTGATTAAGAGGACTGTTACTGGGAGCTATAGACTGTAAAACTGGTCGATCTGAAATATTGGAATGAGGAGCAGAAGAGCCAGATGACTGTGTAAGGATAGAGACAGAAGCTGGAGATGACTGTGAGAGAGGAGAGGAAAATGCCGATGCTGCTATTGTAGTAGGTGTATCTGAGTGTGTGACAGGGGTAAGAATTGACACAGATGCCTCACTCAGTGGAGAAGATCTGGAGTCTGGAGAATGTAAATGGGGATGAACTGAAGAAGTCTGTGTCAAAATATGAGCTGGGGAAGGAGAAGACTGGGTGAAAATTGGGCTAGTAGACTGGGAATATGTAACATTTTGAGGATAAGAAATAGGGATTTCAGATGCTACTGACTGAACTGATACAGCCTGCAAGGGGACAGTAGGCAAAGTATGATGAACATGAGAAATATCAGACTGATTAACAATAGCTGTAGAAAGAACTGAGGGTTGAAGATATGGAGTAAAAGAGATGTTGGACTGTGTAAGCAATGTGGTTGGATTATGGAGTGATGACTGTGCTAACAATGAATTATTGTTGGAGACGGAGTTGTGTGTGAACATAGACATACTGCTTGGACATGAAGTTTGTGCTAAAAGAGAAGTGGCAATAGGCATGGGGGAGGCTATCAAAGGAACTGTGTTAGAACCATTGGCTCGATTTAAAAGAGACGAGCTGGCAAGAGAAGACTGTACATGCACTGGGGGTTCATTAATTTGTGGTAATGTGGCAATGTCAGGAATGGATGCTTCTGTATGAACGGTATTGGCACCTGAGATGTGAGGAATCACAGGGGTACGAGCTTCTGGCAAAACCACCATCCAACTCTCCTTGTTATCCCTGAAGTTTGTTTCATCTTCTGGGCTGCTGGAGAAAATTCAATTAAAGTGAGGCCTTACAAATGTAATGTGCTACATTCAGTAATAATCTGAGTGACTTTTTTAAGCCCAGGCCATGAAAATTAATAGCACTAACTGTCATGTATAATGTAATGAAATGAATCACATATAATGTAATGAATTCCAAGCCTTACATCCATAGCCAAGCTGCACATAATATTCTGTGGTTTAATTTGACTACCTCATATACTCTGGTTCAACTCACTGACATTACATTGCTCCTGTGTATTACATCAATCCAGTTCATACTATCTCATGTATGTCTCTCACCCTCTTAAATGTTCAGACTTCAATAATCCAAAGCCTCCATCACTCCACCTTTCTAATTCTTAGTCATTCTCTATCCATTGTTCCCTCCACTTCTGACACTTAGATATTCTTAGACAGACTTCACTCATCCTCTCCCTATGCTTACACCATCCAAATGTGTCTGGCCAGCTCTTTGTCAGACTAAGCTTACTGCATCTCTCTCTTAAACAGTCATTGTCTACACAACCAACCTACTTCACGCTGCATACTGTCCTCAGGCATTTCATTTCCAAAAAATCCACCCTCTTCTTTTTTAGATTTTAAGCCAATCCTTGCATTCATACAACACCCCTCTTTGCCCTAACAAACAATGACTTCTAAATGTACCTTAATGCACCCAGGACCTTAGTCCCCTTATCAACCCCAGGAACTTGCTTCAGACCCCATGGTTCCATCCACTGCCATGTCCACCCATATACTTACATTCAAACCAAACCATCCTGTCTCATCTCCTTGCAGTACCCCTTTACTTTACTTCTCTTCATATCTGCTCTCAATTTTCTGTATTCAAACTCTCCTTAAATCTGTCACCAACTTCTGGAGTCTTTCTCTACAGTCTGCTACCAGAGTTGTTTACAAAATGCAAATGATTCACCTCGCACGTCTTCCCAACCCCACCTTACCGTAAACCTGCCCCTTGATCTATGACCCTCACCATCCAATCTACAGATAGACTGAATAAACATAGTGACATCATTCATCCTGAACGGAGACCCCACTTCATCAGGAACCAACCATCCTACTCCCTTCCTATCAGCATCCATGCCTTCCTCTCCCAGCAAAAACTCCTCAATTCATTTAGTAACTTCCTATTTACACCATATATTCTTGCATCTTCCACAAGGCATTTCTGTTAATCATATCATATGCTTTTTCCAGATCCATAAATGTCACATACAATTCACTCTTCTTCCAAGTATTTCTCAAATAAATTCTTCAGAGCAAATACTTTTTTCACAAATCCTCTATCTCAACCGTATCATATGCTTTTTCCAGATCCAAAATGTCCCATACAATTCACTCTTTCTCCAGTATTTCTCAAATAAATTCTTCACACAAAATACCATTTCCTCAAATCCTGTACCTCTAACTCTTGTGTTAAAGTCATTCATAAAAAATGTACAAAACCTTTGCTACCTAAACTGTGACTTGATAACTCCATCTTAACACTATTTCCACTTCCAAACAAAACCACCTTGAAGGCTAGAATGAAAGCTCAATTTTATGATTTTAATGAAAAAAAAAAAGCTACTGAAAACTACAATTATAGTCAAGTACCTGACCGAAGGAAGTGATGAGGAAACTGCTGACTGTCGCTGAGAAGTATCTTGGAGAGAGACACCACCGATGCTATCTTTCACTTTCAGTCTAACTCGGGAGTCCGCTGTTGCCCTGAGTGATCTCCGAGATCGCAACCATCTGGGACTAACTGTCATTTTTGCCTCATCAGTCAGAAGAATGTTTTCCATATCCACCACTGATGGGCTGGGAGCTGTTGCACAGAATGAGTATCATTTTGATATGATGGCCAAACTTTGCTGACTCATTATCAGCTTATAATCACAAAAGGGAACAAAAAAAAAAACATGTATTAACAGAAAGATTAAAATAAATACAGTCTATCAGTGCATATTACTTCATTCTCGTTACTACACACACTTCTGCATTGTAATTAGGAAGTTTTATCTGCTAAATGAAAACATGCTCCCACTCAGTGAATATTCTGTGGCAACAAACAGCTAGGTTTAGTGATATAGTTATGTCACAGGATGAAAGATACCATCAGTTCAACATGTGAAATGCTTCTGTATTCTTTCTAAATTTATTATTCCCAGCTGTTTAACTGGTGACCACACAACACAGCAGTAATCAATTTTGCTCTGAATGTAAACAATAAAAAATTCCTAAGCTAGGCAAAAATGTAAGTGGTTGTTTTAGAGGTGCTTGTAATTGTACTACCCTGAGTGGTGGGCACTTTGTGGTACACTGTACCAATCAAACTGCAGTGGCATGCAAGTGGATCATCAGTGACTGGCTCACTTAACTAAGGATTTCAATCTGAATGGGAAAGAGGGTGCCAAATTGTCTGAAAAAATCTTCTGTAGTTTTTCTTTTAGTAATGGCAATGACCAGTATAAGATTGAACACAAGTTGAATAATGTAAGATTAGAAAGTTCATTCACACCACACAGTCTTTACTATATATTCCTTGGGATATATATCCTGCTAGGAAAAACACCTTCCTGACTACTTAGTTGAGTGTTTAATATTCCATGTAAGATAATGAAGTGTACAAGGTACAGTATTACACGTAACTGCAATATATTTCAAAGATTAGCGTGGCACAATCAATATGACTTGTAAAATGTCGCATGCTTGCCTAAAATTAAAAATCTATAACCGTTCCGAAATAAAGAATGCAAAAGGCAAACAAAAGATAAGTCATCAAACTTGCCTACACATCAAAGTCTAATGCACTGATAATTCAAGCCCTGAAAAAAATCCATGCACAAAAGGCAGTGATATCCAGCTGACACCTCTGAAGGCCATATATAGAAGTGAAGTCAATGAAAGCTGATATCAAGCAAATGGAGAGCAGGTCCGATCTGCATACGTAAAGAAGTGTAATTTAATCAGAATTAGGGTTGCTTAGTGCCACTACACCTTTATGACATGATATCAAAGGCCTTGATGGGTTGCTATAAGGCTGATGAGTTTTGTAAACAGTATTTGCCAAACTATGCATTATGATGGTTGAAGGGGGTGAATTATCTTTGATAAACCTCATTTTAGGGCTCTGTTTTTACATAAAATTTTTATCTAGAAAGGGGTAGTCACTGCTCAAGAAATATCTATATTGTGAAACTAATAGTATAATCGTTCCTACTGATTACAAATAAAATACATACTAGCATACATTCTCTTAAAGCTATTCTAGTAAAACAGGGAATATAATCTATAATGCTACTGTTTACACTGATCTTACCATCTGCTGCAAGAGCTTCTAACAGCATGACAGTATTATACGCATCATCTGTGTCCCCTTCCAAGACAGAGGAACCAGCTTGTCGGGAGTCCAGTTGAGGGTTGCATTCCTCTTTGCCATGATCCTCTAATGCAGTGTTTATCATCTTGCCCCCTTCAATAACAGTATCAGGTTCCCCCCTGAAACTAAGCACGGTGCCTGTGTACACAACATCACTGTCAGGCTTGCTGTAAACCTCACCGCACTCTGTTGGCCTACTCTTGAACACTGGTGTAGTTTCTTCCAAAACAGAACTTTCAAATACTGAGGGAATATTGTTTTTCACTTGACTACACTGAATGGCAAAGGCATCCCCATCTGTTCCTGGGGCAGTACACAGTTCACTAAAAGACATATTAGATGTAGAGTTTACTGTGCTTAAGTTCGTATCTATTTTCAATGGTTCAGAATATTTTGGAGGATCCTGAAGTATATGTTGCTCATGGGGTTTAACAGTTACAAGTGGAATGGAAGTACTGTCCCCTAGTCCACAAATGCCATCTTCTGTCCTCTCTAGCTGCATGTGGGAACTGTCTGTGGGTATTTCAAGTACACCTGAGGTATCTAATGAAGCATAGTTCATTTCAGTGTGTGTCAAATACTGAGCTTCTGGTCCTGCAATGTATCCACCTGCATCAGCCTGAAATCCAAAGACTTGGAGGGAGCGTACTAAAGCCAAGACATGTGGCAATCGATGGTGAGGTACCAAAAGTTCACCACAATACATGTACTCTACTACCGCTCGCAAATCATCTGCAAAATAAAGGTGAAAAATTATTCGCTTACATGCTATCAAAATTCTAATTCACTATGTACTAAGAATCATGTATACATTAAAGTTAAGATAATCAGCTTCCATACTTCGTTCTACATTTCATGTTTCACCCGTGCATTAATGGATAATGAGCATGTACAACATACAGATCTACGGCATTGGAACTGTGAAATACATACTTGGGGAAATGAGCATCCCAAGACTTGCAGTAGACATCTGGAGCTCAACCATCCCTGGTCCTAGTGACTGTAAGCGCTCTAGGAAGAACTGACTGCCAGCAGCCAACACAGCCTTGTGGGCATAAATGTGTGCCTCGTCACACACCAGTCGAACATCCAATAAGCAAGACTGTGCATAGAGGTGGTACAAACTATTTGCCAGCACAATGCTATGGCCTGGCCATGAGAGACGGTCACTGTCACATGTAGCCATCCTGATAATTTGTATTAATTGTGTGTTGTATCTTCACAGTGGTTCCAGTTCTTTGAAAACTTCTGAACTGTTCCTAAAAAAAAGAAATACCACAATAACATTATACAAAACAAACAAGTTTCTTTGACAATCATCAGTATCATCATATGCAACCCTAAGACCCCTTTTATGGGGTTCCTACAGCTTTGAGGCTTTAATGAACGAACAGTAATAGTATCAAGAAAATTTATCTTTTCTTCTGAGATTTTTCTAATATATAATCATATGATCATTCAGTGGGAATACTATACATGTAATACTAATGTGAAAGATTTTCTGAATACCAGATACTAATACCAAGTCAACAATATACTGACTTGTGCTTCACACTCTGTTTGGCTCTTTTATCAGCTGATAAACATCATATAAGAAAAGACACACTGTTGGGTATTAAAGTACTAAAGTGTAGCTACCAAGACTTGTGGCATTAGTATCATATTCACCAGTTATTATCACTCTGGAGCTCAGAATACCTGCTGTCTTGGAAAACACATCCTCCAGGAAACTATAAAAACTGATCTTATCAGGAGGTCAGAAGCACATACCAACAAGAATGAGCTTGGTCTTGGGTAGTATGATGTTGGCCCATACAGCTTCCTCCAAGTCCTCAAAGATGATATCAAATCTAAGGTCATATGTGATGTCACTGCACATGTACATACACACACCTCCACCAATATGGTTCCTGTCCTTCCTTAGCCATACGAAGTTCTCAACTTCCACATCTGGTTCATGAATGGTATTATCCAACCAAGGCTCTGCAAAGCACAATACACTGGCATAGGTTTTCTGTGCAATATCCTGCACCTCATCAATCTTTGGTACGAGATGGTAAGGGTTAAAAATCTACCAAGTCTCTGAGCCACTGCCTGGTCCATGAGCTGCTTTAGTGGTCTAAATCTCAGAAAGAAAAGGCTAATCTAACTTAACCAAACACAAGACTAAAAGTTACCTTAGCTTTACCAATCACAGGTCAACCTACCCTCATTAAATGTAGCTTAACTTAAACTAGCCTAATCAGCACAATCTAGCCTAGCCTAGCCCATCAATCCAATACCTAAAATAACCTATAACTCTAAAGCAAAGCAGTTGTCTGTACAGCACACAAACACACACCCCGCCACCCCCAACTTACCAATACCCCCACCTACATCCCTACTCCCCTCCTCCTACCCCAACCCCCTCCCCCCATACAATGTGGGGTTGATTAATGAAGAAATTGGTGAAACACCTGCAAAAGAAGTCAACAAAACCTTTAAAAGCCTCAATAACCTTCCCAGCAACCAAGATTTACTTTCAGTAAATTCTAATCAAAATATACTAGCCACACTCATGAAATAATGAAGAATGGAAAACAACAGATGACAGACTGAGATGCTGTTAGTGCTACTTCCCAGCCTTCTCACAAACAACAATTCCACACAATCCCAAAGAGCATACCATTTTAATGTTGGTACATTTTTATAAAAACTTCAGCTAGCAGCTGAAGAGGGAGGTTAGATTAGAAGTTTTCATGAGATTCTGTTGATTTTTACAAATGTTAATCTTGTATTTAATCAACTTCACGGTTTTCCTGATGCTCTTAACCCTTGCCACTCCCAACATAATTAATATCACAAAATATAATTAATATCATAAAATCAAATGATCACGGCTTTTAATTTTCAAAGCACTGCCATTCAAGAAAATTTCAAATGACCAAATCTAGTTTTAATGCATAACTAAATCGGTAATTTGCCTTTATTTTACTACATAATTTTCTTCTGCTTCAAAAAACAAGCAATAAAAAAATCAGGTGACTAGAAAATATTGAGAGAAAGGAATTAAACCACAAATCAGGGTTCCAAAGGTGTTTGTAGACCTAACACTTAAAGGTAAAAAGATCACAGAAAGAGGGAAAGATAAAACGAGGAATCAAATTCCACTACTCAGCTGTTTGATGAAAGGAGGAGGTGTCAGAAGTCAAACCATGAATGGCCAGTCTCCACAAAGAAACTGTGGGAAGCAGCAACCATACACATGCCTTGGGTTTAAGACCTTGTGACAGGGAAACAAACAAACAACAGTGGCAAAAATAACACCTGTAGAACTGACAGAAAGCAGCAAAACTGTGACATACTGAGAGGAATGGCTGAAGAATGGTAATGGAACGAGAATTAATGAGACGGAAAGCTTTAGATTCCACTCTTGCTACTAAGTGACGTGAAACAACCCCAGATACTTAGACAAATAAAAAAAGAGCTGCTCATAAGATAATAATTATGGGACCAATACAACACCTCAAGCTTTGGAAGGATTTCTTGGATAGAGTGAAGGATATTACTACGCCCAACAAATGAATGTTACTACAGCACTGAGTGGCAATTTTGAAAGTTATAGTAAGGAAATGAGTGACTCATAGAAAGATATATAAGGGCAAATTGAGTTTTAGCACTATTGCGTATGAAGACAGAGAGAGTAGGCAATAAGACAGAACCATGTGAGACACTTTGTTGATAGGATATTCGGGATACATTGTACCATCACAGACTATTGCAATGGAAAGGCTGGGAAACATGTTATGCATAAAGGAACAGAGAGAAACAGAAAAACCAATAGAAAGAAGTTTAGAAATAAAATACTTGTACCACACCCTGTCAAACGCTTTAGAGATGTTGAGACATAAAAGTTTCCCTAAAATCCCTGAGAGAGGAAGACCAAAGGTAAGTCACTCAGATCACCAGTAAACCTTGCACAGCAAGATTAGTGATGGTAATGTGAAAGAAGGGAATGCTATTCTAAGTGTCTGAGGAAGTAAGAAATAAAGGCACATCAAACACTTAGGAGATAGCATAAGTGAGATCAATGAGGCAATAGATGGAAGGAATACTTCCAAAAGAAAGGAAGTGTGTGGTATTTAAAGCAAAAACGAGCTGTCTAAGAGGCAAACTCCTTTATGATTCCAAATGATACACCATCTTGTCTACTTGGAGCTAAAAAAATTCTCAGAAGATTCTATTCAAGAAAAATAGAAAAAGCAAAGTTCAGCGGGAGGAGCTGGGGTGGCAGATGAGGTGCTGAACCATATAGAATTTCAAAATCATATACATCATCTACCTTTCTCTAGATAATCCTAAATCCCTCTTAATAATGTATGTCAGTGCAAAGATGCTGCTCAAAAAGTGAAATACAGTTCTAAACTTAAGTTCGACCAAATTCAACGGAGCTGATAAACAAAACCTTCACAATAACATACGATAGTTATTCTACCGACAAGTCGGTACCATTGCATTAAATAGCATTATGCCAACAGTTCACTTTTCTTTGATTTTTCTAGATATTTAGATATATCTACAGTTTCCACGGAAAAAAAAAGTTTTGCAAATATTGAGCTTGTTGGCACAGACTGTACAGGACATCATTTCCAATCATGTTTCACTCATTCCCATTCTTAAACAAGTATACCGTGGGAGATTAACTGGCTTCATACCTTTATTGTACCACGTTCCGGAGTGTAGGGACCCATAGATAGTAAAAATTAGAAAGGCTGGGGAGCGAAGATGTATGTTAAGCTTTTGTTTACAATCACAGCTGATCCACTCTTGCCAACTAGCTACCGCCTTTGGTTCGCTAAGCGCTAACTGCTTCATTACTCATGCTTCCAAACCTTTGCTTCACTATCTTCATATGATAATTCATTTACATAAGGATTCAAGAGTTTTTGAAGCATAAGAATAGTTTCAAGAAATTCCATTATACTCGACTGTTCAGATGTCCTTAGCGTTACTGGCTATATACAGCAAAGCCCATTTTTCAACATTGACAGGTCATGGTTATCTGTATAATACAATAAGATACAAATAAAAACTGTAATAGTTAAACGTACCACATATATGCATCATATAGAGGAGGAAAGACCGAGTAAAATAACTAGGGACTGTGGTAAAGCAACTACCGAGTTAATGCGCTAACTACCAACTTTCAATCTAGCGCTAATACGACAGTAAATGCAATAGAAACATTAAACAGTATAATATGATTATATGACAAAGATGAGCTTCAGATTAGAATTCGAATATAAAATGGGAATTAGTCAAAATGAATACGTTGGGTTGTCTTTGTAATGAGATAATCTGAAAATTGCCAGTAGGACACAAACTTGTTAGAAACATTCTTTATACTGCTTTTAAATAGTACTATGTCTACAGCAGAGTTCGCAAAAATAATTCTTTATCAACTGAACTTTTAAGACTCTCATGAGTTTCGTTCTTTACCAATTCAATACATCTAAATGTTGATTATAATTTGCTGTTAACTGCCGTGCAAGTCTTGATATCTTCCAACTTGCATTATGTATATGTTTGTAGTCTTTCCTTTTATTTTATTTAGTTTTATTTTTCAAATTCTTTCTCCCACCTCTTATCACGACATGAAAAGATTGGAAGGGCCGGCCCCTCCTGTGACCTTGAATAATTTTCCAGTTTTTTTTTATATCAACATTCGTAGCATATCCACTGACTGTTAAAGAACATCCAAGGAACTCTCGCAATATTTTATTTTCACATACACCCAGATGTGTATGGATGTCTAACCGTTAATGCCTTTCACATCAACTAAACCTTTGCTCCATTCTGCTTCAGGGTTGGACTCTGCTCTTATTCCCACACAAACAATCCTCTTGCATCATTGCCAACCATTATGTATGATGCAACCAAAATATACTTCTCACTCAACTTGCTAGCATAATTGCTGAATAAAACCATTAGTCATAATGGGAAACAGTTTTTTTCATACTTGTTCAGTCTTGCCTCCAGTAGCAAGGTAGGGCCCAGAACAGACAAAGAACAACCTTATTTGCTTACATCCACTTTCTGGCTGTCTAGTATCATACATCAAAGCCAGAAACCCCTATCTAGCTATCTATACCTGTGATGCCTCCTTTCTTCGGAGACTCCCTAAAGGGGCTGGCCAAAGCAAAGAACCACAGACATTTCCATGGGTTTCACTGACCATTTCATATGCCCTAATTCAGCTCATCATCGGCATGTCAACCCCTGTATACCACAACACTAATATGCTCTATCCTATGTATGCCTCTTGCCCTAATGCATGTTCAGGCCCCCAGTAACTGATCATTTTTCCAACACATCTTTTTTTTACCCTGTCTTTTCTCCTTACATCATGTACAGTCTTTAGCCATTTAACTTCCCACACATTCATCCCCTTTCATATGATTTTCTTAGGGCCCTTGCCTTGCATCCATGCAGTACCACTAGAGCTACTGCATCATTAAAAATCCCCATCTTTGCCCTCACAGTTTTCTCTCAATACACTCCTCAATGCACCCAGTAAGAACTTTGCCCCCTCACTCATCCAATAATTCACTTCAGCTCCTATTGTTCTATTCTCTGCCATGTCTACTCCCGGGTATCCTCCCCCCAAAAAAGGTCTTCTAGTTTCATTCTATTCAGACTTGTACTAACTTAGCTGCTTCTCTCTTTTACCTTTATTCACAACAAATTTTAATTTCCCCAATCATGTACTGTCCTTAATCAGCCTCTATGGTTTCTCATTGAATTCTGCCACCAGAGATGTGTCATCTGCATACAGCAACTGACTTCCCTCTGAAATCTTCCCCATCCTAATTAACTGCAGACCTGCCACATCTCCACACCCTCACCACTCAAAAAACAAAAAGAAGAAGAAAAAAAAGCCTTGGTGATATCTCACACCCTTGATGCAAACCCACTTTCATCTAGAAACACTCATCATCCTCGCCTATTTATACACGACTTACATACGTTGCCTTTGAAAACACTTACTTAAAATAAATCCTTACTGAAATAAAATCAACCATGGTTAATGAATGAGGTGATGTTACTGGACTTCACCTGCATGATGTTACAATGTGATTGCAGTGCAGGGGAAATTCAATATAAAGGGCTAATATTATAATTTATTTCACATTTTGACTTTGGATATTGGTACAGTACTTATCCTTAATTAAAAAAATATATGAATAAATAGCTTGTTCCAGTAGCTGACTTAATTGTAGAAAGTTTAAAGTTTGCTTGTGTAAGAAATGCTCATAAGCACTGCCAGATGTGCGAGTATTCTTCTGACATTTCCCTTTCCACATTCTTTCTATCACAACAAATATATTTGGGTTCATGAGTGTTTGCATTAGCACAAACCAGTTTGTACAAATGTTTTTCTTTTGCATACACATTACCACTAATATGTGTTAGAATGATGGAGAGATCTTTCTAGGAAAATTATTTCAGACCACATTTTATCTTATTTACTAATGTAAGTCTCAGTTGCCTGTCTGATATTTTTGTATTACATAGAAAGAGTGACTCCACAAAATAAAAAATTATGTATCTGACAAAAAATTAAAGGAAATTTGTAAATTATGTACAAAGTTTCCATCTGGAAATACTGCATGGACATATATTGCAAACCAATCTCCCAAATCCATTTCTGTCATCTATTGTGTGGTGTCAGAATTGTCAATTTCAGAGCTGACACTGTCTCCTGTTTCACCTTTCTCTAGTTTTTTCTTCAGCTTCTAGGTCATTGAATTTAACAGACTCCATTGCATCCAGGATATCAACAAGCCCTGTATCCTACTCTCTCTCCTCTAACATCTGAAGGCTGCCAACCCATATACCTAAAAACAATTGGTTTGTTTTTTGGCATCAGTGTCATATCTTGCTATTTCTTACTATATAATCTTACTTATAATCCCTAAGCAACAGAAATAACTTTTATGATCTACCTTTTATGTGTTATCATTATAATTACCACAAGTATTCTCATATAACTATAGTGTATATACAAATATACATTAGGTAAATTGTGATTAATATAAAAGTAAACACACAATATGAGCTTTTACTTTTATAAGGATCAAATATACTACTTTCACAAAATAAAGCTATTTTCTGTTCTCTTCAAAAGACAATGGCACAAGTCCCATCAGAAGACTCTCCACAATAAGGAGTGGGATGTGAGGCTTGATACTAGTCAACTAATGGCCTTGGCTTCTTTCAACATTTTTCACTGATTCAAGGGATGAAAGAATGAGGATATGGCTTTATCATTTTACTGACTTATAATCACCCCAGGAACAATATCTCTAGAGGAGTCCTAGTGTAACCTTGGACCTTTCTAAAACTCCTGCAACTCAAGGTTGTACTGTTCTAGTGGCAAGGAAATGTACTTTCCTTTGTAGTGAGAAGTTCTTTGATGAGACAGTACTCGCAATGATAGAGCCATACCAAATATGAAATCACTCATGAATTAACCTCAAGCAGGCAGAGGCTGGTTAAACTACACGATATGGTAATATCCAGTTAAATACTGTACATCATTTTCAAATGTTAATGAATAAAATGGATGAATTTTCTATACTACATTTTCACTTCTTGAAACTGTAACTACTGCAAAGGTATATGAAACATATTGGTTGGCTTCAACTATTCACTGAAGGACTCTTGTAGAAAGATTTTGGGGTTTGTTCTTTCTTTCATTTCACGTTCATAATAGATAATCTCTGTAGGATGTGTACATTCCAAAAAATCCTTGATAAGGCAATACCAAGATCATATATTTTTGCCATTTCTTGTTTTACCTATTCTACTTGTCTATCTTCTTAGGTTTCCTTGCTTTTGTCTTCATTCTTTGATATACTTCTTTAAGCAACCCTTATTCCTTTCACAAATCCTTATTTCTTATTGGTAAAATGTTGCATCCACTTTCTTCATGCAAAAACCAAACTGGCATGACACACTGTCTGTCCATCAAATGTTTTGGTGCTGCTGCCATTTCTTTGATATTTGAAGGTAAAGATATGATTAGCTAGCTAAAAGTCTACGTAAGATTGTTACCACAATGATTTGAAAGGTTGAAGCCAAGGAGAAAGGATAGTGTTAGCAACATCTTTAAACTGTGAAGGTGGGTATGGTGTTCGAGCTTTCCACTCAGCCACAAACTGCTTCAGCATTCCTGTCACTTGAACATACCTGTAAAACATACAATCTGTTATCCAGTAATAAGCAGGGCATTTCTTAATCTTAACAGAGACAGATTTAAACAAATAAGTAAATTTTGATGCCTCGAAAGATTATAAATCAAAACTGCTGACAGGATGAAATGTATTCATCTTAAATGTTTTTTATTCAAATTTGTTTTTCAATTTCCACACTAGCAGGGTGGTGCCAAGAAGAGATGTTCACATCCACTCTCTAGATGTCATGTTTAATGCAACAAAACCAGATCCCCATATCCACGACCAGACCTTTAAGTGATCTCCCCATACTGCTTCATGTGCCCTGATTCAGTCCACTGATAGCCAACAACCCCTGAATACCACACGACTCCAATCCATGCCTTGTACCACCTGGCACATTCAGGCCCTGAGCACCTTTGTCACTCAATCCTTCCATTTTCAATTCAGTTTCCCCCTTCTCCTTGTCTCCTATACATATACCCTCTTTGTCAACCTCTCCTTACTCATTCTCTTTGCATGTCTATTCTCTTCAAATGTTTATATTTCCCAGAATATATTTCCAATACTTCACAGCAAGTAGATACTTGATATAAATGCTGCAAACAGCAAGCAAAATCTAGGTCAAATGTACAAATGGCATATCAAAATGTGATGTTGCACAACATATATGAAAAAATACTGTACTGCAAATATAATGAAAGTTTCAATGAAATAATGAAAGCATAAACTCATCCCCAACAATTTGGTTAGTTTTTTCATTATGATGGTTTCATATCTTATGAAAATGATTTACATTTCACTCAAATGCTACCTCACTTATGCAGACTGCTTTTGCAAAACCTCCTTTGGTAAATTAAGCCAAATTGCATCAGCTTTCAGTTATTTTGTCCTACCTCATCTCTACTGAATTTCTCTTCATTCAGCACTTCAGAAATTCAGCATACTATTTCTCAATACAAGATCTTTACACAGTGGATGATTTTGTAACATCATCCTATATGTGGTATTATTGTAAAGGAAAGCAACATCTTTAGAGTAATTCACCAAAAAGATACGAAAAATACTATTGCTTACTGAGATGTGTTGGATGGAATTGGATGGTCTTCATATGGATCCTCTTTCAGGTTAAAAAGCAGAGGCAGGTGGCCATAATCATCTACATCATAACATGAGCACATATTTGTCCTATCACACTGCATACTGCCTGGAAGCCACTTGTACCCAACCATCTGCATTTTGTATATCAGGCCCTCTAAAAAGAATACATATCTTAAAATTAGAAATATAGCATCGACTTTATCAAAATTTATGAGCAATACTATAAAAAAAATATGTTGTTTGTTACAAGCTAAAAAAATTTGAGTTGCCTGTTAAATTTAGAATCATTATACTTGTCGTCTTTCTGCACCTACAATAATTTTTCATTATTAGTGTTAAGATAAGAAGATCACTAGGAATTATGAAAGAAGTCAATACAAAAATACTTCACCTTGAAAGTCAAGGTAGCAGGCTTTCACGTCTACCCACATCAGTCTGGAACTCACTTTCTTACACACTTTCACACATTCCCTCAACTCCTAGCAGAAGTGCTACCCCATTCCTTAATTCTTGCCCTTACACTAACCCCTAACTTTACCCCTTAGACATTCCAAAACCATTCTTCCCTCTTACCAATGACCTTTGTTTTATTCAGCCAGAACAACCAGGTTCCTTTCCTCAAATATAAAACCTATTCATCCTTTCTTCTCCTTCTGGACTATCCTTTAGACACTGAAATACAAAAAGAGGAGTGTTTCCAGCCTCATGCTATCGACCCTCTTGATTGTGCTCTACAACACGCAAGGCATATGAGGGTTGTATTCTTTCTCCCCTATCCCAAAGGATAAAAGTGTTTTGCTTTTAATTTCAGTGATGGCTCTATCTCCTCTATTTGTGTCTCCTTTGACCTCTGACTCTATGACTTACGTTCACCAATTAATTCACCAGACTTTCTTCCCTTTGCTGGGTGAGATTTACTTGTTTAGAGGGTTTAAAATTAATTTTTGCCTCCTGCTTTACTTTTGACCTCTTGTACTTTCTTTTTGCTGGTATATGTCTGTTGCATGTTTGCAATCCTTTTGTGGTCATGCATTAGCACACTCTTCTGGCATTTTGGTACTCAAGAGGGTTTCCCATTGTGTCACAGACATCTTACTGAGTGTGTATTCCCATTTCATCTGTTTACTATAAAATCTGATGATGCTTAATACACCTCCATGGTTGCATGTGTTTTACCACGTAGGTTTAGCATCCACATTAATTTTTATTTAAATTAGGCTGTGATCACAGTACAGTGTATTAGAGTATTAGAGATGATGTCATTTGTTCTGGGTATTTTTTACCCTAAAAAACTTTTCCTCTTAAAACTGTAATATAACATAATGAGACACTTCTATACTTAAAATAACCTTGGAAAATATCTCATTATGCTTTCCCTTGCAGACAGATACCTGATCAATACAAAATGAATAATAACAATCTTCTTAAAAGTCAATATTCAATCACAGGCCTTAATGATGCTCAAATAATATTTCAACACCAGATTTATATTCGGCATGAAAAGTAGTCTTTATCCCGAGGATTTTTTACAAATCTGTTTTCACTCAAAAAAAAACAATAATTGCAAGTAACAGTTCTGAGTATTTTCTAGATTACAAAACTTTCTCTTTTAAAACTGTAATATAACATAAAATGCTTCTTGAATCTCAAGGTATTCTCTGATCACCATTATGGCTTTCATAAAGCGATATCCACTGGTGATATTCTTTCTTATCTTATTAATGTCTGGTCATCAGCCCAGAAGGATTTTGGACAGTCTTCTGTAGTTGCCCTTGACATATCCAAAGCTT
>JAUTXX010547764.1:0-10416 GCA_032273605.1 Panulirus laevicauda | reverse complement strand
TATTTATGAGTGATAAAAAGGTAGTGGTGCACCCAGAGAAGCCGTCGAGGCGAAAGGCCTAGATAGGGATGAAGGGGCGAGTCCAGGAGCGGAGCAAGGGCCGACCGTGAGGAGAGAGGGCGTGGAGAGGGTTGTGTGAGGGGCCGGTGCGGTGTGCACTGCTGCCCTCCCCTCGTAATGAATGGATTTTGTGACCATTCATGGATGACGATCTGGGCCTGCTAATACCAACAAGTCTGTTGCTGGTGTTTGCCGTTCGAATGATACATAGCATTAAGACTGTTGGATCTGTTTGTCCGAATGTCTGTTGAACTTTCTGTTTCTCAGACTTCTGTTGCTAAACTCTTACTGCTACGACGTCTGCTGTTGCTTCTTGTAAAAGTAACACTCGCCGAAAGCTAACACGCACACACAACTGCATATACGTACATGTACGTACAGGAAAACACACACACACACACACACACACACACACCTCCATATATACCCGAACATAAATGCAGACTCGCCTGATTAAATTACATATTTATACATGGCAGACAGGGAGCATGTATATAAAGCTCGGCATAACAAGGGGAGGGTAACCATATTGACGTTATCAGAGGGTAATAATGGAAAACAACAGAAATATACAGTTGGTCGGGATGAATATTTTCGAAATTATTTATTGGCTACGCCTATAGCTACCCCTCCACGCTTGTCCGTGTCTGTGTATATGGCTGTGTGTTTGTCTGTGTCCCTCTGCTCTACAGTCCACGTGTATCGGATTGTTTGTCTGTGTGTTGAGTGGCGGGTGTTGGAGGTGAGGAGGGTGTAGATGCGAGCGATGCTGTCATGGCTCTTGGGCTGGGAGTTGTGTGGCTCTGACGGTTGGCTCTGGGAACAGCGACCAAACCCAGCACACCCATGGTAATCATCATGCCCCATTCACACCCAGTGAACCCAACACCCTGACTCATCCTACCCAGTGCATTCAACACCCTGACCCATCCCACCTAAGTGCACTCATCAACCTGACTCATCCCACCCAGTACACTCATCACCGTGGTCCATCCTGCCAAATATACTCAGCATTCTTACCCATCCCCCAGTATACTCAGCATCCTAACTTATCCCAAGTAGTATATTCAACAACTTCCTGACTCTACCCACCCAGTATACTCATCATCCTAACTCATCCTACTCAGTGTACTCAATATCCTAACTCGTCTCACCCAGTGTGATATACTTCATGACTCATCCTACCCAGTATACTCAACATCCTGACCCATTCCACTCAGTATAATCAATATCCTGGCTCATTCCACCCAGTATACTAAACATTCTGACCCATTCCACTCAGTATTATCAATATCCTGACTCATTCCACCCAGTATACTAAGCATTCTGTCCCCCCAGTACACTCAATACTGACTCATCCTTCCCAGTATACCTACCATCCTGACTCATTTCACCCAATATACTCAACATCATGAATCATCCCATCCATTGCTGAACATTACTGAACACCTTGATTCATCCCACCTAGTATATCCTGACTCGTCCCACCCAGTATACTCAACATTGTGACTCATTTCATGTAGTATACACAACACCAGGAATCATCCCACCCAGTATATCCATCATCGTGATTCATCCCAACGAATGCACACAACACCCTGACTCATCGCGCCTAATATAAACATCCTGACTCATCCCACCCAGTATAAACATCCTGACTCATCCTACCAAGTATACTGGCCACCCTGACTCATCCCACCAATATAAACATGATGACTCACCCCACCCAGTATAATCAACACCTTGACTCATCCCCACCATTATACTCAACGCCCTCCTCACTCATTCCTCCCAGCATACTCAACCCCCTGGCTCATCCCACCCTCTGAGTAAGCACCCTCCCCATAAACCCGTTGCCCCCCCCCCCCTTCTGTTAGCTTCCTCTCTCTCCCCACTGGGAAGGAATGAGGTCATATCTCACACACTCTGTTGTGTGGAAGTTCATGATATGGCCAAGTACTTAGTTACTGCGTATCCGAATTTTATCGCCACATTTGCTTTAAATATTTCTTCTTCTTTTTTTCTATTTTTCCTGCTGACTGAAGTTAACCACCGCCCGTTCCTTATACTTTCAACCTGGAGATAAAAAGAAAATGTTCAACTTTGCGTTGGGGAGAAAGCGAGCGCTTCCTCTGTCATACTCGCTGTCCTGATGGAAAACATTGCGACACAGAAAAAGTTCTGTTTTTGTTTGGTGTCACACTGTGCCTCCTCCTTTGTTGGAGATGGGACAGAAGGACGATGAAAAAGGGGAAGGGGGTTAAGAGAAAAGGAGGAGAGGGCGGAGCACGGTAACATCACCCGTAATTCTTTATGCCCAAAGGATGAAAAGGGATACCAGAAGGGTCAATCATTGTTCTGATCTACGAGACACCAAGCCGTGGATGCCAGCCTCTCATCGCCTGCAAAGAGCATTGATGATATGGACGTGTGTGATGCAACCATCGGCAACGTTCAACCAGTTACGTCATCCACATCTGTGTGTAGACCAAGCCTACGAACCGCATTTGTACGTCGGGCAATTATCGATTATGGGTTTTGATAAAATTTCTGTTCAGTCAAGAAACACGACCACCAAGTCGAAGAGTTATCATTCCACCCTTTGAGCAAGACGGTACGACCCTTGAGTGTGACGGTACGACACTTGACCACGAAGTCATAACCCTTGTGGAGTACGACGGCACGACTCTTGGGTATGATGGCCTGACCTTTGGCTAGAATCACAAGGGTCAGGTGAAGGTTTAGCCAACACATGCGAGAGTCGTAACGTCGTGGTCAGGGGGTGGCAGCGTCATGACCAGGGGTCGTGGCGTGCTCAGGGGTCGTACTGTTCTGTTTAAGGAGTCGAATATAACACGATCCGGAACGAGGCTGGAGCAGCCCTGTATTCGTGTGTGTCCTTCACGGGAGAGCTGTCGTAAAAACGTCGCCATCAGTTAAGGTTTTGATGAATTTCTTTGAGTCTGACACTGATGGCCAAGAACTGCATATGAAGGCCAGGCAGCGGTGAGAATAACGTCGACTATGAAGACATTAACGTCAATTCCTCGCGTTTTTTCTCCCCCGGGAGTGTAAGATCTCTGTCTTCCGGCGATTAAAGTGAATATTACAGTGATTCAGTCAGCGCAGTTCAAGCGTTGATGACAACGGATGACAGGACGAGGATGACGACCCTAGGTGACGACGCTCAGTCACCGTTGACGTCACGACTTTCCTACGACCATAAGATCTAAGCATTTCGGTGACGACAGTGAACTGTTGGTTCAGTCAAGAAAATGCCGACTGGTGTTCTGATGTCAGAACGAAGAGAGAGATACCTGAAGATGATGTGTAATGTAGCCATGCTTTACCAGAGGGCAAGAACAGTCGCCCCTGCAGTGGTGTTCGTCAGTATCTTTTCCTTCGGCCACTCGTGTGGTTCTCGGGGCTCGGACACGAGTCCCGCAAGGCCTGGTTGGACTCCTGGAAAACAAGTCAAACTAAAGAAGAAGCTTCCACGAACTGTCCAGGATGATTGTGCCATGTTTCTTCTGGTGTAAATGTATGTACATATATGTGTAAATTCTTCCTTTTATATTCGTTGTATCGAACGTAGGTAGACTGTTGTTCGGGTTTGAATCGACACGACAGTTTCGCGGAAATTCTATTCACTCTGTCCTTCCACTCCACCGAGGCACTCAGAGAGGCGGGTCCTCTGTCACCCACCCTGAGTCTAGTGTCCTCACCTCGTTAGGCAGGTTATCATGGGTTTCCCAGAAGACGTCTCGATCACTCGCTGCTGACACCCTCTGCTCCTTTGTCGCGTCGGGAATAACGTCATATATCTCAAGTTAGTGGTTTTCTTGCGCTGGTCAAGTGTCCCCTTCCACGAATACTTCCTCCTTTATTTTTTAAAGATTTGAAAACTGTCTCTACAGTTTTGTGTTGTATACAAGCCATGTGGTGATGTACGTTGTCAGGTATGCTCATCTAGGAACGATATACGTAGAAATGGATGAAATGGTTCACATTCTCTGCCTTAATCGAAACAGGGTACACGACTCCCATAGGTTTATGCAAATTTACGAGTGTCTGGGGATTACAAGTGGATGGGTGTTGGTGGTGGTGGTGTGTAGGTGTTTATATATATATATATATATATGTGAGGCAAGGGGAATCATGGGAGAGAGTAATGATGGACTCTCAGCTTATCTATTGAGACTACAATAACGTAACGTAGTTTACCAGCTGAATCATCTCACGTTCTGTATTGTGACAAGAAGTCTGTGGACACAGTAAGCTATTGGCACCTTACCGTATATTCGCCACTGTGAACCATACTGCAGTAAAGAGGTATTGGTACTGCAGCATCTAGTTACTCACTGATACAGCACATTTGACGTCTTATGGCTAAAGCTCTCTGTCTGTCGTATGGATAAAGATATTTAACCTGGTGACGAAACTTTTTGAGGATTCGTATTTCATTTCCCCGCTGTTGATGATGCAGTTGCAGAAATGTACGTGTCTTGCAGTGTGAAGTTTTTGATGACTCGCATAATTTTCGACATTATGATTTTTTTTTTAATATTATACCCACAAGTGAATTTACAGAAACACACTATTCACACATAAGAATTAGGTAACGCGGTTTTCGAAAACAGTTCGAAAATATTCATTGTTAAAATTCAGTTGACTTCTCTCGAGTAGACGTCATTTGAAGCATTTCTGTTGGGACATCGATTGTCGTGGTGTAAACTAGCGAGTGACATCATCACTTCTGTCCACTGACACACTGACGTCACGTCATCGAATTTACCATCAACATCCTTCTTATCTGTCCATCATGATCACACTATCGTTGGCTTCCCCGTGATAACGAGCAAGATAACTCGACCCTTGAGCACGACGCTACGACCCTTGAGCACGACGTTACGACCCTTGAACACGACGTTGCGACCCTTGAGCACTACGGTACGACCCTTGAACACGACGTTGCGACCCTTGAACACGACGGTACGACCCTTGAGTATGATGGCCCTGTCTGTGCCCTGACCCTCATGTATGGAACCAAAGCTCACTCCATCATACTCAGGGGTCATGCAAGGTATACTCTCGGGTCAAATCGCCGTGCTTCACAGGGTTCATGCACGCAGTATAATGTGCAAAGGAATGCAGACAGCAACAGATCAGTGGGTCCTATCGAGACAGATTGTGAGAGTCAACGATCAGTGACGGAATCCCCTGGAGACCTTATATCTACAGTGGCGTCAATAAAGTTTCTCCTGGACTTGTGGCTCATTGTGTGTCAACGGTGCTTCTTTTCTGATATTCCTATTGGTACATCATTCCTTATGGTCACCCATGTTGAAGAAAAGCTACTTTGCCTCATTCAGTGTAAAACGTTTCTCACGAGTTTGTATCTGTTGGTACGAGAGAAATCAGATTCATCAAACCTGAATCCAACAGCCGCTTTGATCAAGACTAGTAAAGCCTTCGATCGTTAACTTGTATGAAATCAAATCTTATAAACTGAAGAAGTTCAGGTCTTCTACACGGCTCTCTTAGGATTTGTTTCTTAGGCCAGGAATCACCATAGTAGCCCACCAGCGTCCTCGTACCGTTCCCCCGTCTTTCCTCCAGTAGGCGACGAAAACTGGGTATGATATTTAAGGTGGGGACGCAGCAGTGAACTGTAAAGAGTGAGGTTTGTATCATTTCTCTCTCTTGAGACGAATTCGGATATCTTACCTATGAGGTCTAGAGTTTGATTTGCCTCTGAGCTTATACATACTACTTGATTGGCTCTTGGTCGTCTGGATTAACACATCCGTCTGTTTCCTCATTTTCACAACTGATGATCGCGTCAAACTTGGCATGAACTGATATCATAATTCATTCGCGACCTACCTTGTGTGTCAGCCTGCGTCTGTATAGGTGCAGTTTCTTCTGTTGTTGCTTGGTTTCCCCATCTCGCTGTCGTCTGCAGTTTTTGATGCCTTGCAACATAGCCCGGTATTGCTGTCACAGATATATTTATACCAGAGAGAGAGAGAATTTGTCCCAGGGCTAATCCCTGTGGCACACCACTTACTACGGATTAAGGATTTCTGTTCCGTTTTCCAGCAGGTGATGTATTCCTAGTGAGATAGGAATAATACAGGCTAGCTATTTTCAGGCTTGGCCCTTAATAACAGCTTTCTTCCTAGTCGGTCAACCAGTCTTCTAACCACCGAAGGACAGCACCCGATTGTCCCAGGTAACTTAATGGTTGATAGTGATCTTTGATGCAAGACTTTATAGCACGGTTTTTATGAAATGTAAATACATAACACGAACTTCTTTACTTTCATTATCCAAGTTGATTATGTTAAACAAGAAATCAAGCAGGTGTGTTAGACATGAATGATATCGTCGTAAACAATGCTGCAAATCGTTAGATAAGAGGTGATAATGATTTGCAATCTTGACTCTTATGATACTTTCCCCCAATCCAGCAGCCACGGACGTCAGGCAAATTAGGCGATAATTTCCTGGCTGGAATTTATTACCCTCCCTGATTATTGGTGTTACTTTGGCACATTTCCAGTCCTGCGGATCTTTTTCTTTCGCAAGTGACTGAATGAAAGGAACAATCAGGGGATTAACTACGTCATTTTCTGCTCTCGCGTTAAACTCGTCTGGATCTGCTGTTTTGTTTTCATTCCGTTTCAGTGTGTCTTGATGCTGTACGTCAGTACGGTGCAGAATGGTCTCCTCCGCTATCAGTGGGACTGGATCTGGAAAAGATGACGTCATCCATGGTAAATACGGATTATAAAGAAAACGTTAAGATCTTTGCCATGGCTTCATTGACATGTCCCAACTCGCCGTTTTCTGAGAGTAACGGACCAGTTGGGTGGGTAATGACCCTCTTGCTTTTAACGTCATCATGAGATTCTTTGGGTTTGCTTTTGCTGTTTTCAGCGGTATACGTTTATGTTGTCGTTTGCCCAGAGTATAAGCTTTATGATAGTCTACCACTATCATCTCTATGGCCACGTTCACTAGGGTGTTTCTTGTGTGTGTGTGTGTGTGTGTGTGTGTGTGTTAAGAAGACACTATGGTGCCTGGTCTTATACCCAACCCATGGTATGTTGCTAAGACTGTGTAGCAAGTGCCGCCTCGTTGACCCCTGCCAACACCCTACATCCCTTTCATCTGCCCCTGCCACCCTGCCACCTCCACACATCCCCGCTGCCCGCCTTCTGCCACCCTGACACCTTCATAAACTCCTCTCACACTGCCAGCACCATACACACTTACCGTCCACCTCCTGCTACCCAGCCATGACACTATGTATTGCTATGGCCGACCCCTGCCTCCCGGCCACCACACCATGCATTATGTAACCTCCCACCCTGCCACCATTCACTGACCACTCATTCCACCTTACCAACACTGTGTAAATACCATCTACCTCTTTTACCCTGTTATCACCATTTAACAAACCCTTACTTCTACCTTGCTACCATAGAGTCACCGCCCACTCCACTCCTCCCGCTCTCTGAGAAACGTACGTCCTCCGCTCGCCACTTTACCCCTACTACAGGCATCACTCAGTTACCACCCTCTTCCTCACCCCCGCCAGGGTCTTACTGTGCCATTCGCCCCACACATCTTGCTAGCAGCATACGGTTGCCTCCCTCCCTGTCATGCTGCAGGCACCACACCCTCACCACTCCTCCCTGCTACCCTGCCGGCATCGTACCTCCAGCCTCCGTTCCCTTCCTCCCCTCCCCCTACCTGCACCATACACCCAACCTTCACCCGTTCCAGCATTATATACTCTTCCCTGTCCTCTGCCACCGTCAACCCCCCCCCCCTGCCACCATCGTACACCCATCCCTCACCTTCTGCCAGCATCACATACCACCCACCCTGATCCCCTTCCACCATCTCTTACTACCCATCCCGTGCCCCTGCCACCCTGTCATCACAGTCCTTGTGCCTCTGCCACCTTGCGAGCAGCACACTCCACCTACCCCGTGCCCCTGCTACCCTGCCAGCACCACATTATACCCATGCCTCTGACACCCTGCCAGCACCACATGCGACCCATCCCGTGCCCCTCCTACCCTGCCAGCACCACATACTACCAACTCTGTACCTCTGACACCCTGTCAGCACCACTCTGTGCCTCTGACACCCTGTCAGCACCACTCTGTGCCTCTGACACCCTGTCAGCACCTTTTTGTGCCTCTGACACCCTGTCAGCACCACTCTGTGCCTCTGACACCCTGCCAGCACCCCATACGACCCATCTCGTGCCCCGGCCAACATCAAACACTCACCGGCCGGTTCGGCCACACCCTGCCAGATCCTACCCATCCCCACCTTCCTCTGCCACCGTAATTACCTTGCCGATGCTGCCACCCTGCCGTAACGGTGCGTCCGCGGGATGTCCGAGGAAGTAACGAGTTCCGTCGATACAGCCAGGCACAAGCCGGCTGTACCATTACCGCTCAGCCAATTTCTATTTCCCACTCGGAGGTTAGCATTACAGATATCACCTCATGCTGTAACGCTGACGGATACTCGCCTCCTCACCAAGGCTGCCAAGATGAGGGTAAAAACCCTGCCCGCCTTTGTCTCAAATAACATGTAATGCTGAAAAACTACAGGAAGTTCTCGTCTCATTATAAGCACTGCGATGAAGGACGAGAATACGTTTCCCTTATATGTACCTGGTGAGCCCTATTGTCCTGGCCACTGGACGCGGGTAAAGGACAAACTTGATAAATTCCAGTTGGATGATTAGGACTCGGAGTGATCATAGTCATCTACCGAAGGAGGACAGATACTGCTCAAAAGTTCCAAGAAAATAATAGTAAAGAAAAGTTGTGAAAAAAAGCTAAAGGAGAACTGAACGGAAGTAAACAAAAGCAACGATAAATGAAGTAAATACTATCAGGCAAAATTAGGAGAGATGATCAACAAACGGATGACAAAAGAACAACAAAGGGGACTGAAAAAAAGGGACAGGGAATAACAATGATAAGCAGACAGCCACTGGTAGAGGAGGAAGGAAGCCAAATGTTGACTCTAGTGGCGCTTGGCGGGCGAGGAGATGACGAGGATAAGAAAGAATGACAGTGTGTTGGAGGAGAGACAAAGATACAATCCTGGAGACGAGACCCGCGAGAGGGGGACACACACACACACACACACACGCACACACACACACACACACACAACATGAAATTGTGATATGAAATATACCATCATTATCATTAGGAGAAAAACTCCATGGGTGTTGGTGTACTGACGAGGGGAAGAATAGATACGTCTTAAAAACACCAGTTGTGATGGTGGTGGTGGTGATGATGAAATATAAGACACCGATAACGAATGATTGTTTTCACGGTGAGGAAAGGCATGACACATGTGTATCTTATTACTGTTACTGGAACACTTATACACGGAACTCGATCATCACAGAGAAAACTATGTGGCTTTAAAAGGATGTGTAGGTAACGAGATATAGTTTGAAGTACACGGCCTCACGAACTAACAGAACTTTACAACTTCGTTGGGCCAAACAACATCTTATCCTCCAGCAGACTGGTTGGTGATCTCAGCAGACTGGTTGGGTGACCTCAGCAGACTGGTTGGGGGACCTCAGCAGACTGGTTGGGGGACCTCAGCAGACTGGTTGGGGGACCTCAGCAGACTGGTTGGGGAACCTCAGCAGTGTGGTTGTGTGCCTCAGCAGACTGGTTGTGGGAACTCAGCAGACTGGTTGTGGGACCTCAGCAGACTGGTTGGGTGATCTCAGCAGACTGGTTGGCGGAGGTCAGCAGACTGGTTGGAGCACCCGATCTGTTCCTCTTTCATGAAACAGTCGCTGGTTATGTCTGCCTCACGTCAGAGCTCCTGACCATCTTGAGTGTGTGTGCTTGGCAACACTCCTGGCGCCGTAGGACCTTCATTTCTTCCACGAAGCGTTATCTGTGTATAACTCTCGTGATCCTTGTTCTTCTGTAAGTACAGGAGACAAGAAATTCGTACTTCCTCCCCCCACACGGCATCAGGCACCATAGGCCGTGCGAATTGGTGCGTGACTGTTTCATTTCAGGAATTGAAGACGAAAGAAAAATGATGAGTCTAGAAATAACACGAGAATTATTAACCTTTCATCTTCCTGAAAAAAAAAGTTGTTAAGCTTCATGAAAAGATAACTGAGAAATTTAAGTACGTGGTCTAATTACAGTCATATTCCGATAAATGAATGCAGGGGAATGACGTGGCTGCCTTCAGGGACTGTTATATAATGGATGAATGCAGGCGAATGATGTAGCTAGCCTTGGGGCTGTTGTAATGGATATATATATATATATG
>JAUTXX010547720.1:0-10417 GCA_032273605.1 Panulirus laevicauda | reverse complement strand
CTGATGAGAATGAATAAAAGCAGACAGTATAAATTATGTGCATGTGTATATATGTATATGTCTGTGTGTGTATATATATGTATACATGGAGATGTATAGGTGTTTATATTTGCATGTGTGGACGTGTATGTATATACACATGTATGTGGGTGGGTTGGGCCATTCTTTCGTCTGTTTCCTTGTGTTACCTCGCTAACGTGGGAGACAGCGACAAAGTAAATAAATGAATAATGTTGTACTTATATGAACTTATATATGAGGGAATTATAGCTCCTTTGGTTATTTTGATATTTTAGTCCTCTATCAGATCCCTTTAGCAATATCAGTACCCATACTCTAGCAAAGTCTGTGATTCATCAACTGCTAGACCCCATGGTTATTGAACTAGAGACTTTAGATTATATTGGACAAGTGATGATAAAGCACACTAGTTTTGATAGAATACTCTGCGAACTTCATTGCGAGTGATGAGTGTCCCTGAACAAATTGTGAATGTGTATGATTTTTATCCATACTGTGTAAATGGACATGGGTAGAAGGATGATACAGTAAGATTAATTAGGTTTCTTAATATTTGTGTTTGAAGTAAAAACATGACTGTTAACTATAACTTCCTTTGTGAGAGATTGATCACTTTTTTCTGTAACAGGGATATTAATAAGATATATGATATTCACTTTCTTTCTTCAATTATTTTTTTTACTTTTATTATGTATACAAACATAATGATGGCAATAAATTTATGTTATAGGTCAGAGATGGTGATCCTGTGATCAGAGGAGTATGTTCAACTGACAGCTCAGATAATAACAGCCCATCAGCAACCTTCACCATCTCACCAGGAGGTGTGTCCTCAGAAAGTACGCCAGTTTCAACACCTGAAGCCGCTGGTAGCAAAGTTGAACCGCTCCTTGTTCTCCCAATTAAGTTTGGAGGTCAGTATAATTCAATTGATTTGTCTGAAAGGGTAACATTAGATTGATGATCTAAGACAGGGTTTTAATGTTTTATCCTTGATAATGCTTAATAAGTAGAAAGATCATAATAACAAGTTTACATTATTTCTTGCACATAATTTGCATACTTTTCATTTTTTGTATGGTTATTCTTGATGGTAATTTTCATTCTTGGCTTTTAGATATTTCCTATGTATTGTGTATTTTTTGTTGTCTGAGTCTGGGAGTGGTTGCAGAGAAAAATGGCTTTATACAACAAGCAAGACACAGTGTAAAGAAGTGATGGTTGAAACACTGATTACCTATATGCGATTTGATTGGTGAGAGCTATGTGCTCCCATCACAGCAAAATCTCATTGTAGGTATGTTGGTACACACACACACACACACACACACACACACACACACACACTGAGTGTCAGTGGTCTTTCTTGACTTTTATTTTAGTGAGATCAGGTATTATCGGAGGAGTTGTAAGTCAGACATAAGCACTTGTGGAGCTTGGCTTCAGATTATATAATTTTTCACTCATGTCCTTCTCCTTGGGAGAGTTTTCAGTCTGACTCTTAAATAAGTCCTCATAGAGATTCATCACCTGATCTCAGTTTTCTTTGATTTTATTTCAGAAATAACCAAGTTAACTGAAATAGCTTTTAGGGAGAGATAGAGTAGCTTTTGTTTGGTTTGCAGGATGCCTTTTTCCTTTAGAGGGCATTCTTGATAAGCCAAAACTTTCAGGAATTTTTTTAATCCATCCTGAAATCAAAAACATTAGACCCTCTCTAACATTTTTTGAAGTGTTTTTCTAAATGAGAATGCTCAGTTTATTTCAGACTTTTTCAGAATGACCATTAAATGAAAAAAGATTGATATTATATTGTTTGAATCACATTAGTATGCCCCAGAGCTTGCCAGGTTGGATGGGAATTGGAAGCTTTTATCATGTTTTTTGTTTTAAGCCCCTCCTATTTTTGAGAATCAATCAGGTGAGCTAAAAGTCTCTACTGATCCTTATGATACCTCTCCCTTTCTTAAGGAGCAGATTGTTAATAGTCTGAAAAAAGTCTTTAAAAGGTTGACACTAGAAGCATTGGGTAGAAGTAGTAGGAAGGAACATTGGGTTGGAGCATTAGGCAGAAGTTGTACGTTGGAACTTTGGGTAGTAGTAGTCAGTAGGAACATTAAGTAGGAGCCTATGAAAACACAGGTAGAGTTGCCATGTGCGAGTGGCCAGTTAAGGGTGGGGCATTAAAGGCTAAGAAGCAGCACTGCAGCTCACCAGTTATGTAGACTTTTACTGTGGCCACCCCCTTGAAGGAGTTCAGAAAGGAATGGGCATCTGAAAAAAGTTAGGTAGCATAGCACAGTGTTTTTATGGGATGTTCTCATGTAGATGAACAAGAATTTGTACATACGTAGTGATATGTTATGTATGTATTCCTAATTCTTATTTATGAGGTGTGCTTTAGCTTTTTAATGTGCCATTTTATAATATCATGTATTTATCTTTTCTTTAACAGATTCCAAAATTTATGATAAAGATAATGAGTGCATAGATAATGCCAAATCAGCAGAACCAGATGGTGTGCTCTCAAAACAAGATTTATCATCAGGCCATTTTTCAGCAGAGTATGGTCTTCAGCAAATGTCATCAGAGTCAGACTCTTCATTATTAAAGACTTCCACCATCTCAAAAGAGAATAAACAAAGAAAGATCAGCCTTGTGGAAAGAGTTCAACAGATATCATTAGAGCCTGAGTCATTACCAGAAAACTCTTCCACCACAGATGAGACAAAACACAGAAAGATCAGCTTTGTGGAAAGAGCTCAGCATATACCATCAGATTCAGATTTGTTGTCACTAGAGAGCGCCCACACCAAAGATGAGAAAAAGCAAAGAAAGATTAGCCTTGTGGAAAGAGTTCAGCAGATACCATTAGAGGGAGAAGTTTTGTCATCGGAAAATACCACAAATGAGACAAGGCGCAGAAAGATCAGCTTTGTGGAAAGATTTCAAATGATTCCCTTCACAGCTGATCAAGAAGGAAACAATAATAGTCCTCAGAACCTTACACCAAAAACAAGTCCCTTAGTTACTCCGCAGGCAACACCACCTCTTCAGCGGAAGCCCCTTGGTATGGCTATGGAGAAAGGTAACAAAACTGGTGTTCATAGCTATTTTTTCACGAAGCCTTTCCAGAGTTCTGAGCAGGAGTTTAGCACAGTAACAGAGATGTCTTCAAAAGCTGATGAAGTATCTCCCTCTTCAGGATCTTCATTAAGAGCTCAGCAGCTGGAAGATAGCTCAAATTTAGCTCAGTCATTAGACCTTAGTAACAAGGTGATGGGTAAACGTCGGCCTAGGCCTAAACCTTCAACACTGAGAGAGATGAACTTCTGGGCTCCTACTTCCATGTAATTGTTAGCTCCTTTATTGAAAAGGAAAAGGACTGTTACAACATGAATATATAGAATGCAGATATTTTTGTTACAGTGAAGTACCTGAAATTTCAAGCTTGACATATATGTATTCCACCAATTAAATCAAAAGGATCCTTGAAATATATTTTCAACTTACTGAAATTAAGATCTAAAGGGCCTTACAAAAGATCTTCAAAGGGCTTTTCAATCATTAGTACAGCACTTGAGGTTTAGGATATTTGTAATTAATGTTATGCATTTCCAGGTTTTGCTGTTTTGGGGAGAATTAGATTATGTGTATTTTTGATAAATATGAAGAAGGAAATGAAACTAGAGATATAATTAAATTCATGTAGAAGGGGATTTAGATTGGTCAAAAATTTATTAACAAAAATGTTATTTAGATTGTAGAATTACTGAACTCAAAATTTATGGAATACAGTATGCTCCAAATTCAGAAACAGGCAGATCCTATGTTGAGTTTTAGGAATCTTTAGTGGTATTTTAAGTTGTTGATGTAATTGGGAGAGACTTATGGACTTATAATATCTTCTGTTAGATAATGGTTCTGAAATGAAAGCAATAAATCTTCAGCTTTTACCAAAAACATCTTTAAGTCAATGAGAAAGCTGTCAGTAAGGTATAGAATGAACCATTCAGTCGGAAGTATACTTATTGTATTCTTATAGTTTGTAATCCAGTTTTTAGATCATTAAAGCAGAGTGGTATTTTCTAGAAAGGATGAAGGAGAGAGTTTGGAAGGTACAGTTGATGGATTAAGAAAGTAATGCATTTAGTAATAAATAATTGTAATTTGAGAAAGTGAGTGTTTTAAGTATGGAGTGGAATTGGTATGTCTGGAGCATGTTAGCTTTGAGTGGAGACATGCCATCAGTTAGAAAATTATCACAAAAGTCACTTGTTTTCCTCCCATATTATATCTTTCTCTTTCTATCTATCTATCTATCTATCTCTTTATCTATCTATGATATCAGTCCCTGATCAACCTCAGAACAACAAGTATAGGAATTGTGTCGTGGCTTAGAGTAAGGGTTATTCAGCAAGCTACACATGTAGTGGGGGCTACATGGTAACCTTGCCATTAAGGCAAAATCTCATCATAGGTACTCATAAGTAGGGAGGTAGGTAATCAATATCTTTCTCTCTCCTTTAGATATTGTAGAGATTCCATGTTCCTTCCATAAATTCTTAATTTCTTCCAGTCTTCTGTCAAGAAAGAAAATAGCATTGTTGTTGATATGACTTATTTTCATCAGATTTTTGTAGCTCACAGACACCATTCATTAACATGAATTTTGTGTGATTTTTTTAACTAATGAAATTATGTATTTTTATTTGTTACTTCGCAAGTCATTGGAGCAGAATAGCTTTATTTAGTTAAAAATATTAGTGAACCAGTATTTTCCCTACACTGCAGTTGCTATAGGAACAAACACACAAACAAACAAAAAAAAAATGTAAGAACAAGTAATTGATTTTAGGAATATTTGTGTACCTTGAATTTCCATCAGGTGAGTTCCCTGGGCATCCAGAAACTCACATGTGGAAGGATACCAATGTAACTTGATGATACTGTTGCTAAGTGACACATGAAACAAGTCAAAAATGATAATTGAAAAGTATTGGTAAGGAAGATGGTTGTGTTTTATTATGGATGCTGTATATTGATACAGTCCTGCATTTTTAAGTGGATTAGACAATAGTCATTGATGCACGTATTCTTTGCAGTAAATTATGGCTGAATTAACGTGCAAACTCAGGAGATTATCTGAATCAGACTGTTGCAGAGCTTGTAACTCATGTATACATTGTCAACTTTCACCAAGTTATAAAACATTAATTTTAGCATTTGTTGGTATTCAGTTTGGTTAGTTTGACAGTTTTTGATATTGTTAGCTCAACTACATTTTGTATGCTCTTTTTTGGATATATATATTTTGGGTGTTTATTTTGAAAAGGGTTAAGGTTTTCTTGCATATCTAGTAGGGGAACAATTGCTACATGTTGATATTTGATTATAAAGTATGAAATAGAACTTATTGATGATATAATTATCTTTGCAAACATGTTTTGGTTCTGTGAATTAAAAAATGTTGATAACACTAACATGCTGGTGATTTTGAATATACCATTACTGTTTTCTTATTATTCAGGAAATTGAATTGATTTATTAAGGAGTGAGCTGTTGCTTTTATAAGAACTTTTTGAAATTTGATTCTGGATATTTAACGATTTATATTATTTTTCAGATTTAAGAAATAAAAGATTTCAATCTCATGTCTTGTTCGACAGTATGGAAAGTGTAATCACATGAAACACTAAATATGATGATAGTTAATGAACTTCAGGTTTTACCTCTTTAATCCAGCAACCTTGGGACCTGGCCATTGCTGGACCACAGAAAATGCCAGAAAACAGAAATTGACCCCTAAGGGAACCCCCAATGTAAACATATTTCTGACCCCTTAGTCTTGCCAGCTCATTCCACATGCATATTGTTGTTATCAAAGGTAGAACAAAGCTTAGAATAGGAAATAATACAACCATTAAATCTTTCAAGTAAGGTTTTTATTGTTACTTCAATTTACATCAGATATATCCCCAGATGGAGGCTCCTCAGTATCTTGGGCAAGGGTTTTTCATGGCATACAACGCCAATAGAGGACAGATTTGTTAGCATTATCCACTTGTTCTGGGGCTAAGTTTTCTGTAACCACTAACTGTGCAAAGTCATCCACAAATTTTGTCACAGCTTTGTGACAAATAGTTAATATAATGAACGACCATAGCTTGATAGTTAGCTTTGGTTGACTCTTGTTACTATTGTTGGTGTATTGTTATTGTCAAGGCAGCCATCCCACACTGTATCAGTCCCAGCCAGGCAGCCAGCTTGTACAATCTTGCCCTGTATGTATTGCTGCATGTTGTTTGATAGAAAATTGGAGTTTTTATTGATTCTTTTATACGACCTTACACTACAAGCATCTGTGTCAGCACTACGCTTTTCTCTGTACACTCTATGTGCTGAAATTTCACTTTTCTCTGTACACTCTATATGCTGAAATTTCATGTCTCCAATTAAACTTGTGTAACCATCTTTGTGAGTATTCACAGTCATAGTCTAGCTTTAGTTATCTATGAAAAGCTTTAGCCTGCTCGAAAAGCATCTTCCCAGAAATGCTTACACCTTCATTATGTCAGAGCTTAAACTACTATACAAGTGCACTGTCTAATTCTGTACTCCTGGCACCTTTCAAATTTTTCTAAAACTTTAAACTTTTCTGTACTTCATTTTCAACAAAAAACAATATAAGAAATTCTTAATTAGCTTGGCTGCAGTGTAAACAGATTTTGGCACCTTAGTGCTGCTAACAGCGCTGCCCTGGTGGCAGATCCACAGGCTAATGATGGCAGATTCAAAACCATGGAAGTTACCAGACCACAGAGTGCTGGATTAGAGAGGTACAACATGTATTTAAAAGAGTTTGATTTGGAAAGCAGAAGTGGTTATGCTGAAATGATATGGAAATTTGAAGAGAATGAGTGAGGAAAGGTTGAGAAAGAGGATATATGTCAGAAATGGAGTGAACAAGGAGAATGGAGAACCAATTGGAGATGGAAAGATGGAGTGAAATTTTTTTTGAGAGATCAGGGTCTGAATGTGTAGGAGAGTGAAAGGCATGCATGGGATAAAATGAATTGGAACTGCGTATAATATGTTATGATACCTGTGCACCTTTCTCTTGGCCTCCTGCCACTTATTGTTATACATCCTACAATTATTTTCACTCCATTCCCAAAGCTACTACCCTAATGGCTCTCTTTTTTTTTTCCCTAGTAACTTTTTTTCATCCTACCACTCACTACCCTTTTTAATCTTCCACTACCAAAACTGCTTCAGTAGTAGTGTGACTCCTTCCTTAGCTCTTGTCCTTTCACCAACCCCTGACTGTACTCCAAAGGCATTTCCAAACCATTATTCCCCTTTACCCTTGAGCTTTGTTTCACTCACAACCAGAACATCCAGGTTTCTTACCTCAAGCATACTAACTATCTCTGAGCCTTAAAGGAGGATGAGCACTCTCTGCCCAGCTCCTTCTACTTCTTTTGAAAATTGAAATACAAGTGGGGTATTAATGTTACATGTAAATTTTGCATATTTTTTGCTGTTGTTTATGGTCAGGTTGTGGAAAGTGTAATGGTTTTCATGAGCTCTCCCACATCTTAAGTCAAGGCAAGTAGTGCAAAATGTTTTTGCAAATGCTATCAAATCAAAATGGAACAGATATACTGAGGTATCCTTTAATTATGCTACTTAAAGATATATTGATGTCCATGCTTAGAAATATGCAACATCACTGTCTATTTATTAGACCCCATCTGTTTTTTTTAAGGGAGGAGTAAGACTGAAATTAAACCTTTCAGTGGTATATTTTTCATACTTAAATCAAAACTGTATGTTAAGCAAGATTATTTGGAAGCTAAAGAAGTCTAATAGTATTGTAAAATTTCCAGCGGGTGTGGACTGTTGCGATATGGTGAGTGACAGCTCTGGCGTCTGCACTTCAAACAGTGGCAGTGCAGAAAGTTATGATACAACCCCTGCTGACATCACCCAGTTTAACATGGGGATGTTGGTGGTTTGTTTACAACAGTACACTCCACACAAACCAGGACACCTCGACATAAATGCAGGAGATATCTTAGAAGGTGAGAAGATATTTCAGACTTTATTTCAAAGGAATGTAATAAAGAGTCTTCTTGGTTTTTCTCTGAAGTATTATTAAAATACCACTTCTTTTGCAGTTACTGGGAGCACAGATGATGGTATGTTGGAAGGTGTACTTCGAGGAGTTACAGGCATTTTTCCACCACAGTGCGTCCAAGAAGTACGCTTACGTAACCCTCAGGCCGTGAGAGAATCCCTAATAGCTCCTCAAGTGGCGAGAGTACAGGGAAGAAGAGAGATGATGATTCAGCAGCACTATGGGACAGCACCAAGAATAAGAAAACCGTCAGTCTAGTATTTTCTTAATTGGATAGTTCTGTTACAATTTAGTTAAAAAGGTATAGCCTGTAAAACAGTTATCATTCCAGCACCTTTAAACAATGATTCCCAGATCAGTTATATATGGTTTGCAACTACTTATGATAAAAATATTTATTTATATGGCTTAGTGGAATGTGAGAGAAGTGAGTAAATGTGAGTAATTACCTATTTGTACAATACATGGAGGGAGTTTTGCACTCATTGATCCCCCTTTTTGAACACTCTACCATCATACAACTTCTTGGATTTATATATTATATGCTGTCTGCATTAACCACTTCCTTAATTTGTTCCATTCATCCACCACTCTTATACTGCAAAAGTATTTCTTGACATCCTTTGTTTACAAGTTTCTTATTTGATTTCATGCTATGTCCATTGGTTGCTGTCTCCTTACATCTCTCAGAGGAGTGTCCACTTTCTCACTCTCTTTAAAAACAAAGTTTTTGATCAGGTCATTCCAAAGGCTTCTTTCTTCAAAGGTGAGTGAATTTAAAACCTCCAGCCTTTCCTTGTAGCTTAGTTCTCTTTATTCTGGTACCACTTGTTTTATCCCCCCCCCGCGCGACCTTCTTTATAAGCTCTTTTTGCTTCTTTCATTACGATAACCAAACCTGAGAAGCATATTCTACTTGAAAGCTATTCTGATTTTTGCCAGGTGACAGTTTATCTCCTTAACTATTCTCCCAATATGATACTCTAGTGACAGGTTAGGGATGGTTTCCACTCCCAAATCCTTCTCACACACACAATCCTAAAGCTTATAACTTGCAAGGTAAATCATGCTGAAGCCATCTTTCACTTTGTTTCATCCTTATTATTTTATATTTGCTCAGGTTGAATTTTATCAAACACATTTCAGACCTGCTTAGGAGACCATTTAGGTGCCCTTGTAAGCTGATGCAGTCTCTTTCACTTTTTACTTCCCTTATCACCTTTGCATCATCTGCAAACATATTCAAGTAGGATTCCATACCTTCAGGCAAGTCATTGATGTAGATCAACCAATTTAGTAAAGGCTCCTTTAATGGGTCCTTTCTTCCCTCCATTGATATAGTCCTCTGTATATCATAGTTTTCCTTTTACTCCTGTCTGGTGATCCAGCTTTATTATCAACCTCCCATGTGCACAGTGTCAAATGTTCCCTGGCAATCCATATACAGACAAACCACTCAGCGTTCCCCTTTGTCCAGGACTGAGCTCACTTTCTCAAAGAACTCCAAGAGGTAAGCTACACACAACTTCCTTTCCCTAAAACCATGTTGTCTCACTTTGGAAATTAATCTTGCATAGAAAGTCATCCTTTTACTTTTTGATAATCTTTTCTGGAACCTTACACATCACATTCATTAGTGAGACCAGTCCATAGTTCAGTGCCTGTTCCTGGTTTCCTTTCTTATAGAGAGGTATAAAGTTTGCCCCTTATTTCTGGTATTTCTTCACAGAAGTCTCCTTTCCAAATTCACTTAATCCTACAACTCTTTTCTCCTCGTCAGTTTCCTCTTTTTTGAAAACCTCTACTAATCTTCATCGACACTTACAAAGATATTGATCAGACATCCCACCAGCTGCCTGTCTCAGCGTATTTACATCCAAAATTCTCTCTTGTACAGGACTATCAATTAAAACGTAACAGATATATATTTCCAGCCCTCTGCTCCGTCCCCTTTTAGTCGCCTCCTACAACACGCTGGAAATACATGGGAAGTATTCTTTCTCCCCTATCCCTGGGATAGGGGAGAAAGATACTTCCCACGCATTCCCTGTGTGTCATAGAAGGTGACTAAAGAGAACGGGAGTGGAGGACTAGAAACTCTCCCCTCCTTGCATTTTAACTTTCTAAAAGGGGAAAAAGAAGGATTCATGCATAAAGGGCTCATCCTCCTCAAAGGCTCTAAATGTGTGTGGATGTAACCAAGATGAGAAAAAAGGAGAGATAGGTAGTATGTTTGAGGAAAGGAACCTGGAT
>JAUTXX010547709.1:0-10417 GCA_032273605.1 Panulirus laevicauda | reverse complement strand
ACTTTTCGTGTTTCATTTTCCCCGTGGACTCATAGGAATATCTTGATCACGCGCAAAATTGTGATATTTTCCAGTATATACATGTGTATGTGGGTGGGTGGGGCCATTCTTTCGTCTGTTTCCTTGCACTACCTTGCTAACGCGGGAGACAGCAACAAAGTTTAATAAATAAATAAATATAAAATGAATTATTTAAGCACTATTAAAGTTTACCATTTTAATTCATGTATCTGCTTACTTCTCTATTTTACTGAGGTTATAAAACTTAACAGATGACCACAATGAATGCATGAATGTCTTTGCACCTTGTATATTAAGTATCATGTGGTAAAGAAAAAAGTAACCTAAGGTTACCCAAAGTAGCTCATTTTAAAATGAAGGCTCCAAGCCAACTTGATTCAACTAGAGAGCTCAGGTTACAATAGTATGCCTCCAAAATGCATTGTCAGGTTATTACAAGGCACCACATCTCCAACTACAAACTAAAAACTATATTCATGAGATCTGAATGCTTTTGGTAAAAAAATGATACTACAGAGTACTCTTAGCAAGTATGATGACATTCAAACTTGATTTTACCAAGATATTACTGAATATGATAATCTAGGATTTACTTTTTTGAACAAGTACAGAAATGTGAATCAGTTCTCACTTTGAATCTGAAATTAGGCTCAGAAAATTGAGTAAACTTAGTTTAATCAAAATTTCAGATGATATAGTGAAATACCACTCAGTAAATACATTGAATTTCATTCCTATTTTTAAACTTAAGTAAAACTTCAAAGGTACTCTTAAAAGGCCAGATCAAAATAACAATGAAGCAAAATCAAATTTATAATATTTTTGACATATGACAACTGAATATACAGCTCAGTAAGCCAGCTCCATCTTCTACCTTTATATGCAAATTAATTAATTTAGTCTCTCACAAAATCTTATCCAAATCCAACTAGTTATAGGAAAACTAGTGAAGAGCAACTGACAGTTAAGATACATATATTCTGAACTACATTCAACCTTCAGCTGAGAATCAATGATAAGAGAAAATAATTTCATCCCATTATACTGAAAATCTATTGTATGGTACCAAAGCCTAAAACTAAAAAAGACCTATAGATACTTAAGGTTGTGTACTACACTTCAATCTTTTGATATGTATTAATTCTTTGTAAGAACATTAATTAGCCAGACAAAATCTTTTAACTGTAAGAGCACCATTTATGGGAAACACAAATAAAAATGTTGACAGGAAAATGGTAAATGAAATATAATAGAGGATGGGCTATATCACCTTACTCAAAGAATTAGAAGTGACAAAAAAATATTTAATATTTACACTAGCTAATCTTAACTGAATTTATCTTTATAACCAACCAGTTATTTCTATAATTTTCTTTATCTTCATACACTTAAGTACCTCACCATGCAAATACAGGATCAATAATCTAAAGTATATCAATGCTGGTATCAGAGGCTTTTGATTAAACAAATTCTTTACAGCTATTTCACTTCTTTATATGATACACCAAATTATGTTCCTTAACATATAATAATAAGGACTTCTCATCCTCTATCATTACATTTCCCATCTTCGAGAAACCGCAACATCTAACACTTTCTGATGACGCTAACCTGTAACTCACACAATATGAATTATCAAAATGATATGATAGTTCTGTACCTGGAAATTGGGAAAGACAGAGTCCTCAGGAAGAGGCCCTCTGACCAGGAACTTGAGCTTGCGGGCATTTGTTTTGAGTCTATCACCAGTGTCAATCCCTAGCTTCTGACAAACCACACTGATCATGCGCCGCATCTGAAGCCAAAAAATATTCTTATCTATATTGCTTACACATGAAATAATGGTAAGGCAATGAAACCTAAGGAAAAAGTATAAGAAATGCAAGGAGAGAGATAAAAACACAAACTTAAACTGTACATGCCAGTGATTAGAAAGAATTTAATTGTTGAAGTTATCCCTGGGGATAAGGTTGAGAGAATACAGCACATCTATATTCCACAAGTCACCTCAGTTAACAAGTTGGGGCAGGTGTGCAGAGCTTAAATATCTGTACTAGTATCTTAAAAAGTAAGAACAGAACATACTAAGATGGAATTTTTCTTAGGAGGACTAGTTCCGGTTGCTATAAAGTAAAATGATGTGCGAGTGATTATCGATTTGGACGATAGGGACAAAGTTCTACACTCATGGGGCCCCATCTTTTGAATATTCTCTGCCATCATACATAAGCTTAAATCTAAGTATGGTGTCTGCATTAACCTTGTCATCAGTCTCATGTATTCATCCACCACAATTCTACTATAAAAATACTTCTCTAAATCTTTTTAAGCAAGTTTCTTAATTTCTTGAGAAGTCATCTGGCTGCTCTATACCTGTGTTCTCAACTATCAACTGTGCACACCATTGATCTATCTTAAAAAATTAAAGGTTGTGATTACATAACCCCTCACTCTTCTCTCTTCCAAAGTGGACAGATTCAAAGCATTTAGCCTTTCCCTGTAACTTAGTTCTCTTAAGTCTAGTACTGTCTTTGTTGGCCTCCTATGGACCTTCTCAATTAGCTTTCTGCAATTCATTAGGTGCAGTGACCAAACCGAGAAGCATATTATAGTTTTCTGAAACATATCATAGCTTCCATAATCTTCCCTTCTTTCACATAGCTGTTCCATGACAAATTAATATAAATACCATCAAAACAAACCTTGGTATCAAATTCCGAGGAATTATCAATGACATCAAAATACGGATGACCAACCCATGCTTCAGCTGCCCTGTTGTCCAGATGGAACGCAAGCTCAATGTTCTCACTCCGACATGCATGGTCCTATGAGAACAAAATAAAAACAAAAAATATTATAGTTACAAAAGACATAAATAACAGATGAAAACACTTACACTAATAAAACATATGCAGAAAATCAAAAGTGCATTACATACACAAAGGTATTCTGCTGTTAACTACTACCATTCTCAACAGATAAAATATTTGGATAAGACTTAAGATGACATGTAATTCTAGATATTGCAACTTCTGGAGCTGAAATGATCAAAACAAATACAGAAACTCATGGGAAGTGAATACAAGCTCATAGAAACTTTATACAACACTATAATAACAGCTTTTCCCCTAATTCAAGGCAACAGAATCTCCTTGACATTGGCTATCAATTACCACACCTTCATGTGCTAAACAAACAGTGAAAATGCTCAAAATATCTTCTAACTACTTCTCCACAAAAAAATTGGCAACAAAAACTTATATCATCACAGTTCACCAAAAATGAGAAACAACTGATATCATTCTGCTCACTTGCCCCATCAATAAGGGCCCTTACAGAAGGCTCCATTCACTATTTGATAGTTTAAATATCTTCCCTTCTTTAATCTTATGTTCAGTTTCAGCACATTATATCCTATTTTGTAACTATTCACCACAAACATGAAAGATCTGATATTAGTAAGAGGTAAGGGAGGATCCTCAATAAACTGGTGAATGCTTGTCATCTTTTGAACTACTTGCAAACAGTACACTTGTATATCACATTTACATTCATCACTTGTCTGTGTTATCAGGCACAAAGTCTGCGAATTTGCTCATTATGAATACCATTGATGAGAGATACAAATGGGTCTAAGGGTGGGTGGTTGAGATTCAGGAACACATTCCAGTTTCTTACATGCTATTATGCTGAATAAAACAGGTACTATACTTGATTACAATATTCTCTGCCTTACTCTCTGTTTAAATATCTAGACTAAAAATATACCTTGTCATTTTTTTCTATTTCATGTGAAAACTGAGAAATCTCTCAAAAGGAAAGTAATCCCTCCTTATCCTATTAAATCCTGTGGCAAAATGTCATTCACTTTCCAAAGATTCTGCTTAGTTATGTTTTCCAGAGCAGATAGATTTCCAATGCTAAGTGGGGACCACAAAAAGATTACCCTGATCTTCACGTAGAAAAAGTATTTTTGAATAGGAAGAAAAATAAAATGATGACAAGAAAATAAAAAAGAACGTTCAGAAAGGTAAGATGGCTAAGGCACTTCATATACATACAGACAAAGAAAGTCTTATAAATAATATCAAATTGTATGGATGTGTGAGTACTGAACAGTAGGAGGGATGACTGCAACAAATCAACACACACACACATAGCAAATCATACCTGTAGAAAGTATTAAGGATCTGTGCCCCTTAAAGAGTATAATGGTATTATATATTATTCATGAATAAAATAGGATACCTGTTATAAGGAATATTCATATAAAATATACAGTAAAACTAAAGACAAAAGACATCAAGGGAATTATGTAGACCTGTACAATAAAAAAGCTGAATACAGGGTGTTCCCAACTTACAAACCATTTATGTTTAGGCAAATTTAAGTATTGTATTCAAGTAATTCCACAGTTTATAAGCATGAGTAATTCACTGTATGTCAGACTAGGAATTAAATATTTTCTGGAGCTCATTCAAAAGTATGGGTGCTTGTGGGTTGTTTGTTTGTTTGTAAGTTGGGAACTCCCAGTAAAGTCTTTGATATCTAATCCTAAACAAACAATACTGACATACTTGTATAGTTCTAATCCATTTCTTACCAGACTTTACAATGCATTAGGTCATTCAATCACTTACAGTAAACAATATAGCAAAAGGAGTAAAGCATGACTAATGGGAGACTGCTGTCTCTGAGATGCAACAAAAGCAGAACTAATAAACAGCAAAGCATCAACAACAGTGAAGATGATCTCCAAAGATGATCAGCTGAACACATCAGTAATTTAACTTTAACTTCTAAAAACCAAACTTATACTGTGTATACATACCTATCCAGTAAAATGAGAGATTAATGGATCTGAAATGAATACAGAAAAGGATAATAAAATCAGCGAATACGTACATGCACAGATGTGGTGTATGGGATAGAACCAGTACCTCAGTGGAGTAGAAAGCTTCAGCACCGTTGGCAGCGGACACCATGTGAATAATTTGGTTATAACGTGTGTCCCGCAGATCCACAGGATTCCAACCATTCCGCTTCATTATTCCCTCCCAGTGTTCTTCTGAGATGACTATGGATGATACACTTAATTATCAAAAAGTAATGACCAAGTTAAAAATACACACCAACATATTCATATACTATCTTAAGTGATGTGCATGCCTTTACATATTTCTTCACAGTAATACCTCTCTCTCTCTCTCTCTCTCTCTCTCTCACACACACACACACATAAATTCTCTCCGTCAGTCCTTCCAACATTTCATGGTCTTCTACTCCACCTAATCCCACTCACATTAGTCAAATACTCTTTGACCTATTCCCTCTAGATACACAAATAACCTCTCATCGCACTGTAATCACAGAATGACAAGTATGTTCGTAACCATTCCAACTCTGCAAATATGTGCCTGTCATTATCTGATTAGTAATGAAATCACAAAATATTTCTGAAAATACAGATAGATCTAAATCAACTAAGTCTTACATTGTGAAAAAGAAATCTACATTTCTCTTCATGACTCTCAGTGAAAGTTATGTCAATTAAACTTAAGTGTACCGGGAATTTGTCTTAAATCAACATAAACATACATTCCAAAAGATATCACTTATTGGACCTTAACAATCTCAGATAAAGAAAAAATGGCAACTACTCTAAACACATAATATTTTAACCAATACCTCATAAGCCTATATAGTCCCACAATGCTCCAAATGTTTAAATACGCTTGGTAAATCTCTTGCTAATTTTTTTTTTTTAAATGTGCTGCACTTTGCCACAGCTGGATTTCTCAAGGATTTATTTTCTCTGCTATATCTTTTATCAGAAGTAACTACTCCATACATCATCAAACTTCTCAGCAGTGGAGGGATCTCCACAGCTTAGTAACCATGCAGTGTAGATGTGTGCACTAATCTCTAAGTGAAGATAAATGTGGCCTGAGCATATTGGCAACTTAAAATCTCTTCCCTGAATGTATGTTTAATATCTTTATATCATTCAAAGCTCCCAGCAATATCTTTTCTTACTCTAGGTTTAATTCTCTTAGGATTTTTTTTCTTTCTCATTTGTAGCAACTGCTGTTACACTGAAAGTGATATAAAGATCTATTCAGTACCAAAGAAGTATGTCAAAAAGCTTCTTTACAGTTCAAAAGGTATTAATACAATAAATAATTTATCTTACTTATCACCCTAGTTTTGTCTTCATTACGGTAGATGAATTGTGGGCATGAAAGGTCTTGAGATATGCTGAAACAGTGTTTGTAGTGTTGTAGGGATGAGTGATGTCCAGAGCACAGATGGAAAAGTAAAGACTCCTGTTTGTCAAGGACTGTGGCTTCTGATAAGTACATGTCTGGTTGGTTGGAGTTTAAGAATGAGTTGGGAGGGCATCTGCTTAGTGTGTAGTGCTTGTCAGGTTATTTTGGCGTAAGTGTTCTGTCTGTTCTGTCAGTTATACTTGTTGGGGATGAGAGGATCTATTAGTAGAGGCTACTGACAGTAAATGTGAGGCAGGTGTAAGCTTTTTATCTCTACAGATGACTGTTAGTTATGGACTGGTTTGGGTGTAAGGGGTCTAGTCCTGCCACACAGATTTGAGTGCCATGCATGTTGCAGTGGAATTGTATTGGGAGGAACTCTGTTTCATTGTATAGGTGTTTGTCTGCAGTTCCAAGGCAGCCCCAGTGAATGTTTCAAGTGCATTATTTTGTATGATTTGCAGCTTTGTTATATTTGCTTTTGAAAGGCAAAAGACCAAGAATGTAAAGCATAATTTCACATGCAGCAGATTAAATGTTTGTAAAGGATGCTGAGGATTCTTTTTTTCTTGTCCAAACCTAATCCCAAATAGCATTCTGAGGGCATTTAATTTGTGCCTTGAAGCTGCAGGAGCCCCATAAAAGGGGTTTTGGAGCTACAACAACAACAACAACAAAATTTAAACCCACAAAAATCCAGCATCACCCTTTTAACCCCAAACACTTGTGAATCCATCCTGCACTACCATAACCTCGAATGGTCAATTACAACTCAATAGAATTCCATCCATCACATACATCAAATATGACATTTACTTTCCACATCACAAACATCAACAAGATGACCATAAACACTCTTAATGTACTCAGAATACTTACTGACACCAGTTGCAAACAAGAAAAAAAATCCCTTAGCATCCCCAACAAACAATTCATCCACTCCAACCTAAATTACACCTCACCTGCTTAGTCATCCATGCTTTCTATTTTATGATCTCCTACAACATCTGCTCCCCATTACAAGCTTAAGTGCAAAATCTTGGGTTCTACATGTCTGGACTATCTCCTAAAAACAAATAAAATGAAATATTAAGTAAATAAAACTGGAAAATAAGTCTATCAAAAATAGTCCCATAAAACGTAAACTGCTATCCTTCCCTAATCTGTACTTAGAATTCATGACAACTTGGAATGCAAAAAATCTGCTACACAGCCAGAAACTCCAGTCTGAATGCATGGAATGGCAGCAAAATCAAAACATCAACTGCATTACATACTTAGCAAAAGAGAAAAGCAAAAGGATATACTATAAACTTACATGCAGAGGCATCCATGGTGCCACGGTCACAAATAACTAAACAGTTTTTTCTGCAAGTTTCTGCCAGAGTGAAAAAAGTGTTCTCAATCTGCATCATTGATTTCAAGAGGTTCTCTTGAAAGGCAACAGCTGGAAGATTAAAGTATTGTTAAGAAATTAGAAGACTTTATAAAAATAAATCTAGTTCATTTAACAGAATCAAACTAAAGTCAGTAACACAGTAAAAGTGCTCATTTTATAATAAGGATTAAAGAATAATCAATAATTTTATGTTCACATGAAATCAAATAAGGTGAACAAAATCAAAATATCAATTCACAAACATTGGCAAAGAAAGCAAGTAGAAGGTAAAAGTCAGGTGAAGTACTTACCATCTTCTTCTGAGAGGTCCCCAAACTTGATGCCACCACTGAAATGGCAAGAAAAGCAATGGTTACAAGATCTTTCACTCAATCTGTTCTAATCTTTAGTATACATCAATCCACACAAAAATGCAGGTATTCTTATGAACTCTCCTTTCTTAGCTATTAAGTCATGGTACATATTGCAGATGAAGATTGGTATTAGGCACTCTTAGGGAAATCTACTTGATTACATGAAACACATATCTTGATTCAGTTACTCTTTGAGAACTGAATATAACACTAAATCATGTAACAACTTTGTATAGCAAGACATGCTGCTGTGGTCATGAAATTTGCTTCTGTGTATGAAACTGAAATTGAGTCTCGAACATTTTGGAAAAAAAAAAAAGCAGAATAAAAGCCAGAAAATTTCTACAGATCTGGCATTGTTTTTAGGGACTGCATATAACCCCCTAAACTTTATCTTGAACCAAACTGCAATGACATTCCTTGGTCAATCATACAACTAATAGTTGTACTCTGAAGTCAGTATAGCTTCCACATATTGCTGGCAATATGACCCTATTCTGAAAAAAATGCAAACAGTGCCAGTATCATAATACAAGCGTTGTGTCAATGATGGTGGAAATGACAATACTAGTGTTGTACCGATGGTGGTGGAAAAGAAAATGAATGAGAGTTGTGTAAAATTGATAATGGCATCCTAATTATGCCAACAGTGGTGGAAGTAACAATAAAATTGTCAATGGTGGTCGTAATGACAAAACAGGTGTTATGCCAATAGTGGTGATGGAAGACAACAAAGGAATGTTGTGATTAGGTGGTAATGAAAACACAATTAATGCCAATAATGATGGTAGTAAAAGCACAGGTGCTGTACTCATGGTGGCTTAAGTGAGAACAGAGGAGTGTTGTACAGCAATGGAAATTACATTACTAGTTCTGTCAATGGTGGTGACAGTGACATGTGTTGTGCTGATGGTGGTCGTTAAGACAATATAAGTATTGTACCAATGGTGGTAATGATGACAACACAGGGGTGGTGGTACTGACAAGTGTTGTGCCGATGGTGGTACAAGTCACAAATGTTGTACCAACAGCGGTGGTAGTAACAATAAAGGAGTGTTGTGCAGTGCTGATATGACAATCATTATCCCAAATGTGGTAGTAAATCAACAATGGACCTTGACAGTACAACAAGAGTGTTGTGTGGGCAGTAGTGGTGGTGACAATATGAGACAGTGTCGTGTAAAGACTGGTAGCAGAAGGATGTGCTGTATGGAACATGATAGTACTGACAAAAAGGAAAGTGTCGTGCAGGTAGTGGTGGCAGTGACGAGATTTGAGTATTGTGACAACAGAGGTACTGTGCAGAATGGTGGTAATAAGAACACACAGGGGAGTGCCGCGTGAAGAGTGACAGAAAGCAACACAGATTGCTGTGTGGATGGTGGTGGATGTAACAAAAGACAATGCTGTTGACGGTGGTGCAGGCTGAAACAACACAGGAGTGCTGTGTGGATGATGGTGGTAAAAACACAGGAAAGTGCTGCAAATGGTGGTTATAGTGGCAACAACACTGGAGTACTGTGAGAAAGTTGGTGGCGGTAACAACACATGAGTACTGTAAATGGTGGTAATCATTTAAACAACACGGGGGAATGCTGTGGTGACACAAGAGAGTGCTGCAGACAGTGATGGTGGAAGCAACACAGGAAAATGCAGTGTGGACGTTGTTGACGGTAAAACAGGAGAGCTGTGTGTGGATGGTGCTGATGGTACACTAGAGAGTGCTGTGTGGATGGTGTTTATGGTGTGGTAGCAACATAAGAGAGTGCTGTGTCGAGGGAGGTGAGAGTAACAGGTGTACTTACCTCAACAGGACTGTGGATGTCTCCGGCACTCGGTAAACCTGCAAGATAATAACAATGAGTGATGCATGTCCAAAATGTGAAAGGAAAAACTAACCATTTCAATTTCATGAAAAAAATCATCCAAATTAAAGAGTAAATCATACAGGACAAAAAAAAATTATGTTGTAGTGTACATGTAATTTATAAGCAAATCATCGACAGTCACTTTTAAGTTCAACGTCGCTGCGATTCTAACCACACAATAACATCAAAAAATATTATATTCATTGTAGGTAATAAAACTAATGCATCTACAGCTCTCACTTTAAAGATATAAAACCTTGTAATCTTGAAGTGACAGATGGATACAGATACAGTTTCAACTCATCGTAACGAATCCACTGATTTAGTTTTCGTCGATATATTCATAACAAAATCGAAGCGTCATTATACTTAATAATGACCGTAGCAAATTACGAGAAATAACATCAGTAAATTTCCTAAGAAACATACAGCAGTTAGAGATCTGTTAACCTTGGTAGCTTATTGAATTGTAAATGAACCGTGTCCTTGCAGAATACACCTTATATA
>JAUTXX010547698.1:0-10418 GCA_032273605.1 Panulirus laevicauda | reverse complement strand
AGAGAGAGAGAGAGAGAGAGAGAGAGAGAGAGAGAGAGAGAGAGAGAGAGAGAGGGAGGGATGCTGGATATGAGAGGAGAGGAGTGACAGAGACATGTCTTTGTAACTCCTTTCTTCAAAAGTAACATGCAAAGTAGACTTCATTCTTATTTACGGCATTACCCAGTGCTCTGCTGTCACCTGAGGTTGATCGCGCCTGATTTCGCTCTTTGATTTCTTGGCAGACATGGTACGGGCAGAGGTACGCCTCACGCCTCTTGAAATGGCCAGATGATATGTGTATCAAAAAATGAAACTGGAAAATTAGAACGGTGTTTACAGTGAATTACACAGATGTTTGCAGACATGACGCTTAAAGTTGGGAAAGTTGTAAGAGATACGAATGAAAGGAGGAAGTGAATTTTATGGCTTTTGTAACAGGGAAAGGAGTAATTATAACGGTTAGTCCTCGTATGGCTAGCCTCCGCATGGAAGCTGTGGGAGGAAGTAACCAGTGACATGGGTCCGTGTCTTTTGGTCGGGACACATGGAGACACCTCTCGAGAGCAGTGGTCGAAATAAGGATACCTCTCTGATATAGAGAGGGAAGCAACATCATGCCTGAGGGAAAAGGGATGGTTGAATACAATTGGTAGTAGAAGATTTGACAAAGGATGAATTACTGTATTATTGGTGTTATGAAGGCTTATTTAACTACTCTGTCTGGTTTCTTTCAATTATCTTTAATTTTTTAGCCGTTTAGATGTGCTGGATCAAGTGCATTCAAGCACTTTGATATGGAGGGGACTAGCATATTCTGACCCTCAGGGCCCTCATCTGCCTGTTCCTACGGAGGGCTAGTTATTACTTTACACATATGTCAGACTCAGTCGGACGCAGATGCTAAGCAGTTGGCCATTGACCATGGGACTTAGACTTAAACTGAGCAAAACGCTCCCACAACGTCGGAGAACGATGGAATGACGCTATTCATTGGTATGACCACTCATCTTCGCCATTTTCTTCTTGTCGGCAGAACCTTTTCGTCACCAGTATTATATTTTCCCGAAGATACATCACCTCAGCAACCAGCATTTTCTATCCTAACTAAGCAATGAACGCCATTTATGTGTGGAGGTTAGTCATCGTGCGTCTGACAACAACTTCCTCAGTGTGTCTACAGATTGAAACTACTCATTCCCGCCATCTTCCTCTTCACCCTTTCCATGATGCCGGCACAAAAATCCTGCTTATGAGTAACATATCTTCCCGAAAACATACTACCACCCCAGCAGCCAACAATTTCCACCTCCCATGAAAATGGATGAATTGTTGGCATCTGTGTATGAGGGTTAGTTGTGGTGCTTCTGACAACTTCCTCGGCGTGTTTACAGACAAGAAGAGACAGACAGGACCGCCATTTCATACAATAGAGTTGTCTTCTGCAGCTGATGATTCGTCGCCTGCTGTACGCTTCAACGAGGACGTTATATTTTCACTTCATTTTCTTCGGGCTGTGAGGATCACATCCTACTGCACACCAGGTAGTCACTCATGGGCGTGAACCTGGCTCTGGGTCTAAGGTCGCCCGTGAAATTGAACCTGTTTGTGAAAGTGTGGAATTAATTGGCTTGGGTGAGATGCAGGATGAGGTAAACCTTCTCCCTTTCCCTTTGCTAATATCCCCCCATCCCCCCGTCCACTAACCCTTCCTTCCCTGCCTCCTCTTCCCTTCGTTCTCCTCCTCCTCTTTCTCCCTTCCTGATGAGGTAATCATAGGGATTCCTGTGGTGGTGATGGGAGACACCCGTGTCTCACGGTGTCACCCCAGATATGCAGATGACTCACTCGATTCTTCGGGAGGAGGGGTGACTAAATAAGCCTTGTAGAGTCTGAGTTGCGTAGGATTGAAATCCATAAATGATTCGTGAATGTAAGTTTCTGATGGGTAAGTCAGCCTCATGTCGTGTGCTGTTGGCACCTGAGGTACTAATATTTACACACACACACACACACACACACACACACACACACACACACACGTACGTTCATCTACTACCTGGCCTGCCTGTGACGGTACCTATCAAGAATGTGACAGAGCCGAGCAATGCGGAAACCCTTCCTACATTACCACACCAGTACTAATGGCTTACTAAGAACCATGGGTCAGTTTCTTGAAAATGTTTGAACTCTGACTGAATGGATGAGTAGGCGGAGGTAGGTCGTGGGGTAATGGTCCGTGTGTTTTACCCTCCCCAAAGAAAGAAAGGAAGGATGAAATTCCTGTGGTGCGAGATGAGTGAGAGAGTACACTCAGAGGTGGATGGATAGTACGGAGGAAACTAGTGTGGAAGGTATGTAGCATGAGTAGGCATACTGATCCTCTCGAGTGTGAAGACAGGGCTTCAAGACGTGCTCTCTGACCCGTTAGTTGCAGGTCGAAGGTCATGTCATCATACCTAAGGATGATGTATCATCCTGCCCTGTGGGGTCAAAGAGCGTAACCTCATACAGGAAGCCGAGTGTCACAAAGTATAATTAAAACACAGGACTGTATAAGTCATATGTGAGGCTGGTGTGAGAGGTAGGACTGTATAAGTCATATGTGAGGCTGGTGTGAGAGGTAGGACTGTATAAGTCATATGTGAGGTACAGGCTCGTGTGAGAGGTAGGACTGTATAAGTCATATGTGAGGTACAGGCTGGTGTGAGAGGTAGGACTGTATAAGTCACATGTGAGGTACAGGCTCGTGTGAGAGGGTACACAGTGACCTTGAACGGTACCCGGTCCTCCCCGAGGCTGGTCCACGACAGCTGGTGGAGGGGAGGGGGGAACTGGGCGAGTACCTGGCAGGATTTTATGCGTATAGCTTCATAAGCGCGACACTGCGACACCTTGAGCACGACGGTACGACGCCTGCGGCACGACGGCACGACTCTTAGAGCACGACGGCGCGAGGCTTTTAGGTATGATGACTTTGAACCAGAACGTGAAGGGATACGTCAGAGTTCCTGTTATCTTACTCAAGCGTGGCGCCCTCTTGCTCGAGGGGTGAAAGCGTCCAGGGAGCGGGAGGGCTGGAAGGATCTGGCATGTTGTCGGGATTCGTTGTAGGGATGCAAGCGTTAGATGGCAGGATAAGTTAGTGTTGAGGGGGGCGTGTACTGAGTGTATTGAAGGATGGATATCATCAACCTATGCTAAAGCAAAGGATTAGGTGGATGTATTAAAGTGTCCTTAACAGGACGAAACGGGAGGTTCGGATTCATGCGATGTTGTCTGGGTTAATGGAAAGCACTTATGGAAGAAAGTGTTTTGTGGTTCATGACTGGCCAAGTGCAAATACGATTTCAATAGTTGACTAATTCCTTTCTTTAACTTTGGCCCGCGAGAAATCATTTCGTTACAGGAAAAAAAAAAATTGAAAAAACGAGGCGTTGGTTGGCCTTTTCAAGGTCGTCTTTGATAATCATTTCCTGTCATAATGGAACTTGTGTGCCTCACGGCCGAGCCTGGCCCGCTCGTGGACACCACCTCGTCGGAAAAGCCCGACATACTTGCGATTCTTTCAAGTCATGTGGCCATATTTGGCCGTGGAAGAAGAAGAAGAAGAACAAAAAGAAGAGGAGGAAGAAGAAGAAAAAAAGAAGACTACCTTTCACAAGGTAAGGAGGATTCTCGTTCATGAGGTGATGGCGATGGACATCGGTCCATGACTGCATAGAGATACGGTCAAGTCTTCCCTTTTCTTCTCATAGGGTTAAAATTAAGACCCCAGGAGCAGCGAGGCTACGATCCTTGAGCAGCGAAGGTATGACCCTTGAACACGACAGTACGACCCTTGGCTATGAGGATCATGGTCTTAGACCTGATCATTTAGGGTTAGGGTAAATGTTAGACAATCATGCACCATCGTGCTCAAGGGTCAGTGCCGACCGTTGTGCTCGTGTCTGAACTGTTGCTCGTGAGTACCGTTGTGCTCAAGTCTCCGTACCGTTGTGCTCAGATGTCCTTACCGTCATGCTCAAGGGTCCCTATCGTTGTGCTCAGGTATCCACACAGTCATGCTCAATGGTCCCTATCGTTGTGCTCAGGTATCCACACAGTCATGCTCAAGGGTCCATATCGTTGTGCTCAGGTATTTGTACCGTCGTTCTTAACAGTCTGTACCTTCGTGGTCAAGAGACCGTACCGTTGTGCTCACCTCCGTAGCGTCGTGCTCAAGGGTTCGTACCGTCGTGCTGAAGAAGTTGATGATTTGGTCATGACAGAGTGGCGTTGCCGTGTGTCTCCTGCGGGACAGTGACCTGGTGTGGGTGAACATACCGGAGGTAAGGTTTTACCCGGGCCTCGTGAAGGAACGAGTAGAAGCAGTACCGATACGGGAGGCTTGACGAGGACGCGGGATCTCTGGCGATTTCTGAAGGGAACACATTGTCTGCAGGTAAAGATTAGAGACGCTTTTGATTGAGTACCTCGATAACGCTATGGTCATCAAACTGTTCACAACGCACATTAAGCCCAAACTAAGGCGTACTTTTGATGTTTGGTTGAGTGTTTACCATAATGAAGAAATGAAGGAGGAGGTGGAGAGGAAGGCAACCAAGATGGGAGCTACCGGAGTTACGAGAGCTGAATTGCAGTGAGAGGTTAGGGTTCCGCCATGGAAGAGAGAAGAATTAGAGGTAACTTGATCACACCCATTCAGTTTTTAAACCATTTCGTTGACGTCATCACTGACCAGTTCTCCAAAAGAATTGTTTTTTTACAGTATAAGTGTATTGGATGAGTAGAAGAAACGCGAGGAAATTGTGGATGATAATAACATACAAAAGTTTATGATTTAAAGCTGTCAGGAGACGGGGCCTCACTAGTGTTGCCCTCCCTTCTCTCAACCGTACAAATAGTTACCTCTTAGTTCGATGATGAGATGTAAACTTGCACAAGATAAGCAAGAATGTCAAGTATGGCATCCACAGTCTGGCACGAAGGGCCATGAAAGCTTGCTCAAAGACCGACCTGCAGGGGTAGAAACTTGCCCTCTAAAATATCATCAGATATACGTCAGTTAAATTTGGCCCTCTCACGCTTCTCATCCGTCAGCGACCAACTCTGTCAGCGAACGCCATCTGTGTGATCTTGCAACTTGGCGTGGCTATACCTTGGCTTTGTATTCCCAAAGTTTATTCATGGGGACTCGATCTGAGGTGTATCGAATTTCAGTGACTATTTTCGAGTATCAGCAATACCTGACGGCCAGACTATCACATGGGCGTCCGCGGCCTCTTCTCTCGGGTGTGTCTTCGTTAGCGTAACGATCGCCCTCGGTTGTGTCCTCCCAACGTAGGATTTATGGGTATAAGGCCAAGGACACGTAGCGCTCAGTCGTGGGTCATATTGCAACGCTCTCCCTCGATTTACGTAGATTTACTTCCTGCAGTTGGGTTTACTCCCACCTCGCAGGTTTACATCGCTCACCAGAGTTTACTTCCTCCAGCTTTGTTTCCCTCTCATAAGTAGGTTTCCTCACTTGGTAGCACTTCTCTTACGTTGTTTTCTGTCATCCACAACTTCTCTACGGTTTCCTTCAGTCTGGATTGTATATATTCCTGTATTTTTCTTAGTTTGGTTTTATGTTTTCCTCGCTTGGCTTCATCTCCTTGGCTTCTGTTTGGCCTCCTGCGGTGATGTTTACTTTCTCTTTGTGACCCCCAGGTGATGGCCTGCCCCTGTGGTCCCTCCTGGGGTCCCTCCTGTGGTCCCTCCTGTGGTCCCCCCTGTGGTCCCCCTGTGGTCCCCCCTGTGGTCCCTCCTGTGGTCCCTCTCTGGATTATATTTTTCGAACGTTTCAAAGAATCACCTCACATTTTATTTCGTTCCTTGAGGCTTTTGATTTTCTTTTTTTTTGCCCCTTTGTTGTACCCAGCTTGCTGCTGAAGCTTTTGAAATGATTATTTGTAATTCATCTTAGAAATGAAGATCAGAGACCCGGTGTGCCCGCAGACTTGCCTGGTGGTTGGATGACTAAGATCTCGTCGTATGTGGCTGTCCCTCACGGCTCACTGTTGGTTATGAAGGAAGATGATCTTGTTTTCTTGTACTGAGATCTTTATTGATAAGTTCTGTCGGAAACACCTCAAGTCATGCCTGACGGTAGTCCTTATCAGTGGGTTCCTCTCATAGTCTATGACTATTCGCTGCTGGAAGGCTCTCATTTACCTCCTGTGGTGGCTCTCAGGAGCTCCCTCTTACAAGTGAACGCTTACAGGAGTCCCTTGCATTAGCCTCGCTATGACGTTCCAGACCTTCGTAAGCCAAGCTATTGTGAGGTAATGTGGACGGCCTCAGGTTATACACACGACACCCGCCCCAGGCAGAACTGCTCTCGCTCGCCTTCACGAGATGAAGTTTGATGTTCGTTGTATTTTCGTCTTAGAGCCTTAATGAAGGCGAGACTCTCGTATTAGATGTTGTCTTCTCTGTTTGGTATTTTATGAACTTATTCCTCGTAATTGTTTGAAAAATGAATTGTGTGTATTTTGATGTTGGAACTTCATTTTATTATCATTTCCTTGAATAAGTAGGTTGTCTTTGCTGTGGTTATTTGATGGTCTTCATACACAATCAGCGAGAGAATAAAGATGTGAAAGGGAAGTAAAGATTTTGCATTAGACGTTTATGGTGCTGATGATAACTAAGATTAGTTTTGTTGATATATTGATGACTCAACTCTGTATAACCATGTTACTGTGAGATAGAGGGAAGGGTAGGTCATGTTACAGGAGGGTAGAGGGATAGGTAAGAAATAGAGCGTACCAGTGGAACGGATGAAGCAACAGGGGAGTGAGGTATGTACGTGGGTTGACATGAAGAAGTTGTATTAGAAGTTAGGAGAAGGTGTGGTAGCGAGGAAGTGTAGGTGTGTATGTCGAGGTGTAGCAATGGGAGAGGCGGGGATATGGGAGGTGGAGGAGTACGAAAAGGGAGGGTAGGTAAGTAGATACATAGGTAGGTAGGTAGGTAGGTAGGTAGGTAGGTAGGCGGAGGTGTTGTGTCACTCCAGATGCCAGGGGTGGTAGGAAATAGCATCTCCGTGAGGTGGGGAGACTGCGTAATGTGATCTCTCTTGCCTCACGCCAACGCCCGCCCACCTGTCATCCCCTTCTCCCTCCACTTGAGTCCTCCCGCATCATCCCTCTCCTCCTCCACTCTCCTGACGCAGGAGTGGATGAGGTGCTGGTGGTGGTGGTGGGATGGGGAGGGTGGAGAGTGGATAGGCCGGTGGAGATTACAGGAAATGCTCCTGGAAATGGGTGGCACGTGTGACCCCTTACTTATTTACATGTCTCCCTTCTCGTGTGATGTCTCCCCGGGCCAGTCTCTTTTTATGGAGGTTAGAGCCGGCTTTGACGGAGGCCGGCTTTACTGAGGGGTAAGGCCGGCTTTTTTTTTTCGAGGGGGTAAGAGCGTCTTCTATTCAGGATGAGACCGGCGCTGTACGAAGGTTAATGCGGGATTCTAATGAGATTAAATTCGTCCTTTTGATAATGTGGAGAGACAGCGTTTACGAAGGGTTGTAACCTCTGTGCTCAGTACCCCTGCCTGCAGGCTTTGACGAAGAGCAAGTCTGGCTGTTGTGGAATATCAGCCGAACTCCCATACGAACGTTAAGCTCTGAGAAACGTTGGGTTCTGATGAACGTTGAGCTCTGAGGAACGTTGGGTTTCTGATAAACATCCAGCTTGGACGAACGTTGATCTCTAAAAGAACGTTCAACTCTGAAGAACGTATAGGAGCTTTGGCGAATGTTGAACCTACATGTTAAGCGCTGTCAAATGTTGAGCGAGCTCTGACGAACGTTGAGCTCTGATAAACCCTGACGAACGTTGAGCTCTGGCTCATACGGAAGCTAACGACTATTATTTTTATTGCATTTTTTTTCCTGGGAAGGTTTGGACCAGCGTTGACTGAGGGTGCAGCTGGCTCATGGCTGGAGGGGAGCGGGTTTTTACCAGGTCGGACCCGGTTTTTAGTTGGCTGATACAAACGTTAGTCCATTTATTTCATTTCACATATAATTGTTTTTTTGTGTGTTTATACCGTTATTATTGTTATTGTTATTGTAACTATTATTTTATTCATAGTAGTTCAATGTTTTCCGCGTTGGCAAGGTAGCGCTAGGAACGGACCAAGAAAGGCCACATTCACGTACACTTAGTCTCTAACTGTCATTTGTAATGCACCGAGACTACATCTCCCTGTCCACAACCATTCCCCCACAGAACTCACCATGGTTTCCCTCAGCTGCTTCACATGCTCTGGTTCAGTCCGTTGACAACATTCAGCCCTGTAGACCACAGCGTTCCAGTTCACTCTATCCCGTGCACGCCTTTCACCCTCCTGTATGTTCAGGCTCTGATCACTCAAGATCTTTTTCACTCCATCCCTCCACCTCCAGTTTGATCGTCTTGTTCTTGTTTTTCTTCTTCTCCTTCTTTATTATTATTATTATTATTATTATTATTATTATTATTATTATTATTATTATAAGAAGGTAGAGATAAATATAGGAAGGTTAAGAATGCCTGTAAGAAATTTAAGGCCTGATTTCGAAACATGTGTTGCTTCAAGACTTGCGACTTTATCTGTGAGCTGAGATCAACTTATTCACAGTGAAATGAAGTCAGCATAATGACAGTGAGCTGAGATCAGCTGGTGACCGTGAGATGAGATTAGCATGCTGACAGTGAGCTGAGGTCAGCATATTGATGGTGAACAAAGTTCAACATATTGCCAGTGAGCTGAGGTCAGGTTGTTGGTAGTGAGGAGAGGTCAGCGTGTTGACAGTGATTGGACACTGTCATGTTGGAGGATGAAGACATTGTTGTAGTTTCATGGTCAAATTTGTCCTTACCGTGCTGTGCTGTGCTGGATGGGTAGGTGTGTCTGGTCACGTGGTGTGCTCTCTATGAGCAATGGGTCTACGTGTGGTCATATCTTGACATCTCTGCCTGCAATCGTATAGTGAGATCTCAGTCTATTATGGTCATTGTATAATATCTGGATGGAATCCTGTTTTGATACCTGGATGGAATTGTATTTTGATCTCTGAATGTTATCGTATTTTGATATCTCCTGGTGTCATTTGCACTATGATATCTTTGCATGTTATGTTTTGATATATCTTCATGTTATCATATTTTGAGATCTCTTATGTAAGTTGTATTGTGACATCTCTGTATGTGATCCTATGTATGTTGCATAGGAGTACCGTGCACTCATACACGTGACGTCAGCCAGACACAGGAGCTCATTACGTATTCCGAGGATCAGACACTCAAGGAGAGACGTGTCGAGCGCAAAGATAACCACGAAGATAATGACCTTTGAGCACGAAGATAACGACCCTTGATCTCGACGATAACGAACCTTTTGCACCAAGATAACACCCTTTGAACAGGATGATAATGGCTCTTGGGCACGAAGATAGCGACCCTTGAACACTTAAGATAACGGCCCTTCAGCAATAAGATAACGAGCCCTTGAGCTCGAAAGTAAGGGCTCTTGAGTGCGAAGATAACGGCCTTTGGGCACGAGAGGGTATGGCCCTTGACTAGGTACAACGGTGCTACCCTTGCGTTATGATGACCCCGGCCTTTGCCGCGTATAGATGTTTTCGTATAGATGTTTTTATGTTTCATTTCCATGAGAAGATTCTTATTTTTTTTCATCTTTTTCATTCATTCTTCATCCCGTGATTTATTTTCCATCTTTAGAAGTTTTTCAAATTATGAAGTGATTTATTCTTTATGTAATTTATTCATCGTATAATTTATTCTCTATCTGCTAAATCAGTCATATAAATCATTCTTGGCAGTAAAGGTAATTCGTCATCATGTGATTTATTCTGCCTCACACCACATGGAACGTGACCACACACCCACTAAGACGCAAGTCACCCCTCCCGTCCACCCCGACGACCACGATCGTCCTTATGACCGAGTGTCCTCCTCTCCGTCCTCCCCACCAGGAGGTCGCCAAATCGCTCCCTTCTTCTGGATGATGTCAGACTGACTTGTGACCGGGAAATGTCAGCCGTGATTCTGTAAATCCTTCAACCCATTTGTTAACTCTCACGTTCCTTGCACTCCTGGGGGTTCCTCAGATTCACCCAGAAATTCCCGAATATTTCATCCTTCCTGAATCCTTCCTTCCTCTGATCCCCGACTGTAACGGTATTCACCACTTGCTGGATATGCTTGATCAAAGTTTCCATTCCTGAAATCATCAAATCTCCCTTCCTCTCTCCCCCCCCCGAGATCTTCAAGCTCTTCATCCTCTGGAAGGTCTTGTAGTCCACCGTCCTCTGGAAGGTCTTGTAGTCCACCGTCCTCTGGAAGGTCTTGTAGTCCACCGTCCTCTGGAAGGTCTTGTAGTCC
>JAUTXX010547687.1:0-10418 GCA_032273605.1 Panulirus laevicauda | reverse complement strand
AGAGAGAGAGAGAGAGAGAGAGAGAGAGAGAGAGACTTTCTTATATATGTCTTGATTCTAGGCGTTATCATTCGCCTCTATGACAGCAAAGCAGACAGGTTATGATGGTCTAATGTCTGGCACGTGAGAGCGTTTTCTCTGAGAACGATAAGTGGCTTTACAGGATCAACGTCTTTGCTAAGATGTGGTGAGATCATTGCAATAGGTTGATACGTGTACTTAATCTGTCGCTTCTTCGTCGAGTAGTCTATTGCCTTTATCTACTTTCCTGTGGTTCCTCCTCTCACACGAGAGAGAGAGAGAGAGAGAGAGAGAAGTAACTCGGAAAACATTTATGATGCAGATTTTTGGAAAATGTTGTAACACTAATAAAGAACATCTCATAATCTATAGTATCTAAGATGATCAGATACGTATAACTTAGCCCGAAATTCCGATAGATTTTCTAGGTAATAAAAGACAGTTTTGCACTTCAGTCGTATCTATTACATCTTCACAAAATTATAGGTCCTTCAAACATGTTCAGGTGCCTTTGCATGACGGATTCCAGCGAGGCATAAAATCCCATCTCATATAATGTTCAAAAGGAAACTACATCTTATAGAAACTATTCAAGTTATATTTCCTTGATTATTCTATCGTTCAAAAACTCGTGACATCCACAACACCTGAGCTGTGTCTATCATATTACTGATAGGTGGCTTGGCTGTTGTGGTTTCAGCCCTCAACCCCATCTTGCTGCAGGAGACACACTGTCAACGAGGTCCTGGCTTCTTTCTTTGGCGCACTTCGTTATAAGCCCGAAGTGTCGTCAACATATCCCACACTGTATCGAACATCGTGGTTTATCTTGCGTGAATACACGCGGTCAGCGAGGGCAACAGCATGGTGGTTACCTACACGCTTCAGAACATCATGAGGAAAAGTATTTGTTCTATAGAAAGCCTGGAGAGCGTAAAGAACATCCAAAAAGGTGACACGAGGCAGGGAAGAATGTGTCTGGACGCTCACTGGATCTGGTTCTCCCGGAGCTACTCTAGGGGAACAATCACAACGTCTTGTATGCACGTTGCCCTCTCTTCGCCACCGTCTGATCCACCTGTAGACGGTGGACACGCTGGTCCCAGTCAACTGTGCAATGTCGCGGGGAGACATACCGTCTGCCCACATCAGTACGATCCTCGCACGGTCGTCCACATCTGTTGTCTTGGACAAGGGACGATGACGCACCATAACAACCCCCTGCGTGGAATGAAATTAGATGTTCATCTGTGCAAATATTAGTGGTGAAGAGATGCCCCTCCCCCGCCAGCCTTCTCGAAAGACATACGTGCCCAGCATGTGTTCCAGCATCATCATCAACAAACCAGATCAGGGAAACAGATCTCAGACACTCGCACAGAAAGACTGTCATACTACTTGTTACAGTTTGTATTTGCTTCTACAAATGCATGGTCAACACTTACTGTAATGACGACGTGTCCCATCAAAGTGCCCACATATATCATAGTTTGACGTGTAAAAGAGAGGACATAATTCACTAGGTTATCACATCTGAAGGAATGTGGTAAGGCAGTCAGTTCCCACAGTGGTGTGACTCTGGTGCCATATAATACTCGACGTTAAAAACACATTACCCTGTGAGAAGTCCGTGAATTTCTCTGATCTCTTGTTCATTTCTGAATACCTTTCAGCAAGCTAATAGCTCAAAGGGTCTCTGTATGGAGTACGAATCTTTAGTTAACCACTAATTTGCAATTTGTATGAGAATTGTCGTTTCCTGAAAATGTTTGCCGTTCCTGGTGATATAACCAATGTATCATCCCAAAGCCTAGATCCGCACCAAGGTAACATCAAGGCCAGCAAGTTGTCATGCGTGTGTCCGGGGTAAACTGCCGACGTCAGGGAGGAGAGGTGTGGGCGTTGAAACACCCGAGACTGATCATTCTTCTCTGATCAGGTAAACCGAAATTTTGAAGTGATGTACATAAGTTTTTCTTTATAGCAAAGATATATATATATATATACATATATATGTATATATGGCCAAATTGCAGATGTGATCGAAGTGATAGTGAAGCAGTTGTGGCCAAGGTGTTGGTGTAGTAAAGTCAGAGATGATATTGGTGCAGGTACGTCAGAGTTAGCAGGTGACAAGCAGATACCAACCAGGGAGGTGCTACCGCTAAGATGTCAGGGGGCGTAGTGAACCTCCTCTGCAGCAGCTGTCTACTTTCCCTCTCTTGCCCATATTGCTATGGCCTTTTTTTGCCTCATATACATGTGGATTGCTGGAGATCAGTCCACAAACACATGTGTAAGAGAACTATCCACGCATCTCCTACGTGTCGTGAGAGGCGACGAATAGGGGCAGGAGTAGGGAAGTGGAAAGCCTTCCCCCTTGCACCATCGCTCTCCAAAAACAGGAACGGAGGAAGGAATCGAGCGAGGATATATACGCAAGGACTGAATGAGGTGGTGTGTCTGTGTGGATGAAACCAGGATGAGAATAAGGAAATAGGTGCTATGTTTCATGAGAGGACCTTAGGTATTCTGGATCTGAATGGTGAAGGGAAGCGTTCCTGGGGTAAATTTTAAGCTTAATACGAAGGCTAAAACATTATATACCTAAGCTTGTTGCAGACGTGACCAATGCATTTTACCCACTTATATTGCACATATGCCTAATGCACGATTCAAATTTGTTTCTGATACGCTCAGTGCATAGTTCCACTCGCGTTGTGCTCAATACATTGCTTAAATCCAAGTTGTTGATGTGTTCAGTGTACTGTTCCCAGTCGTGTTGTAGATGTGTTCGATGCATTTTTCACTGACCTGTGGCTAATGTCTCCACTCATGTTGCAGATGTGGTCGGCGTCCATGCAGGACCTGAGCCACACAGTGGAGAGGACCTTGGCTATGGGTGGGGGTGTGAGCGAAGACTGGCGCACCCCAGACCTCTCGTACATGGGTGTGACGCCCTCTCTGGGGGAAATGCTGCTACAGCACGGAGAGTTCCCAGCCTCTCCAGCCTTCACACCCATGCCAAGGTCAGTCAGAGCAGCTGCTGATGGCAGCGTACACACACATGATATGCTTTCAGATAACATTCCATATCTAAAGATGATCCGATGGTCTTAACTGAGGAGGGAGGGAAATGCTGAGAAGAAATGCTCACACTGCCCTTCACTCCTAGGAATCTCCTTAAGTCGGTTATGCTCTGAGAAGAATTTGAGGTAAATTGACCTGTGCCACAAGCTTCCTCTTTCCCCATGTATGTTATCAATATTTGCTGATTTGGTGAGGTTAAGAGTCAAGCCGAGATAGCACACACCTTATCCCTCTGACTCACCACTGGAGCCAGAGTGTGGGAATAAACCTTAACCCTTTCACAACATCCTCTCGTTCAGACTTGATACCACTATGATTCCTAGAACAGCTTGTTTGAATAATATCTGTGCCTTACATTGAGTTGACATCCTGGAATAACCAGGGTAACTAGGATATGAGATATGTTTACAGACGAAAGAGCCTAATACAAACGTTCAGAATGTTTATTGGTGGACAAATGTATGAATGAACAGATGGATATCGGTATATATAATCTGAATATGTTTGTGCATCCATAAAGTCTTAACATAATGACCCTATCACTATCAAGAAGCACTGTCCTGATCCAAACTTTATAAGATTAGGCCATAATGGAAATGCTGTGGGAAATGCTCACCCTTCGCCTGTGAAGGACTGTCAAAGCAAATTTTACGGTTCTGTTCAGTCGAGATGGAATGAAAAGGTGATGCTACACATCCAACGAGTTTCCAGGATAAACAAGAGAAGGTCAGCATGAATCTGTTAACACGAGTCATAAAGCTAACCTGTACTACGTCTCAAAGAGGATAAAAACCTCTAGACTGAGCGAAGCATGATTGAAGTTCATTGTTACTAACATGCATATTGGACCTGAGCTAAGCTTGTAGAACGTTTTGTTGTATAGAATATAACTTTCATATTTTACCTGCCTCTTCTTTCTGAAACAGAATTATTTCTTAATAGGATATTAAGTAACAATGATAAGCCTCGTTGGATTTTGCGCTTGGCAAGAAGAGAGTCATAGTAACGTTCTCGCATCAGATGAACCGCACAGTATCAGAAGCGATGATGTGCATCTCTTCCTGAGAACAGGGGAAAGAAAAATAGTGTGAGATACAGCTACAATTTCTTGCATGAAATCTCGCGTTAGTGATCTTCTCAGTCAGCGTGTTGCAAGTTTAGGGAGTGGAGGCGAAGCCCCTCACCCGTAGCATGTGGCACTTTGTTCCTCCGCAGGTACCGGAGCACGCCCCTCGAGACGGATGCTGGCATCTATGGCGATTTATCTTCGATGGGGTCTCGCCACAACGACGCTTTTGCAGCCTCCATCGCCTCGTCCCTTGGCCACCAACAGCACCCTTTCGCTCAGGTGCGCTGTGGTCCACACTCCCTCTTGTATGATTCCTATTGCTTTTAAATGACATTGTCTTAGAGCAGAATAATCATATCTAATAAAGATGTAAAGGTTTTATGATAAAGCTTAAGTATCCCCAGCATATGTTGTAAGCTCTTTGTAAAATACCAGATCGATGTCACTTGCATAAAGACCAAAAGTAAATACTCACTATTACAGTCCCTTGCTTTCAGTTAATTTGACTTGACTCTTCCTGCATCTCGGTGCTCAATGGTCTAAGCTAAAGAGTTCTCAGATTTAGTTTGGAGGACACTAAAGTCCCAATGATCTTCCAGCAAATTTCATATGACAAGTATCTGCCACTATCTTTTTATGTACTTCTCATTAGACAGAGGTGGAGCAACATCTGATCTTTTTCTTCCTCATGTTTGGACCACCCGAACCACACCCAGGGTGTGGGAGAGCTGACATATGGCATGTGTGGTGGCGGGAACAAGAAGTGGGGGCCGTTCAGCAAGTCACTAATGATGACAACCCCCGAGAACCTCTTCACTGACAACACGCCAAAGTTCAGCCTCGGTCAGCATCAGGTGAGGTAACTAGAACTATAAATAGTGACATAGGTAAAGGCATCCATAACTGTAGGAGATTTCTGTCGGTATCCGTATTGTCACCACAAGCGTTCGAGACCAGATACTAGCAGCAACACTGTAGCATTCGATCTCATAGCTCAGCAGTTTCCCTTGAATTAGCTAGACTGAGCTGCAATTGATATGAGATGGGAGATACTTGTATACAACGCTGTTCGTTACTGTTACGATCACCGTACAACAGCTGTGCATCATCCTCAGTACATGTTTACAAGGAGTGTAATTATCATTGTTGCCTACATAAAAGAGGATTAATAATAAACGAGTGCATCTAAAGGGACAAGTGGCAAGCGATTCAGAAATGAAGTTGCGCATGGGTGTGTAATGCGCGTCTGAGTTCCTTATAGTACTGAAAGCCACGAACGCATTTCCTCTGATATGATTCGGCAGAAGTGGGTAAAACACAAACGTTCATTACCTTCATTATATCAGGGTAAGATGCTTGCTGTTCGTTATTACATCTCTCTACCTGATTTTTGCCTGTCTGTCAATCTTCAGAACTAGGTGTTGATAATATTCCTATCGTCTTATGCATCGAAAGGATAGAATATCTGGAGATGATGTTTACAGGTAGAATCATGGGTCGAGAAGTGGTAGGAAGTTGTGTGCAGAGCACCTCAAAGGGACTGCAATGTATCGGGGCTGTCGTTAGTGTGTGTCTAGTCTTGCCATGAAACTTGAGAGGGAAGCAGAGCCAAAGTTGCTAGAGCCCTTTATCGTCAGTGGAGGAGCCTCACCCATCACCACTCGCTGCGTGTTTCACTCCAGTTTGATATATGATTTGCATTAGTTTGCTTGGGCCATCGTCCTCGATGGAAATCGTGCTACAGTCTGACATATGAGTGTGGAAGTATCGTGGGCATCCCACCCTGTCAGACCTCAATAGGCTGTAGAACAAATCATCAATGTTGACATCATGATAATCTCTTAACATAAGTATACAAAGTACTGAGTACAGCCGCTGATAATCTGATGCTTTGTCTCAGCTCGGTGAGAAGTTATGGTAACATTGTTTATATCCAGCAACCATCCTTTGGCCAGTGATGTACCTCCTGTATATGTTCCGTGTATTCAGTATCATATCCTCCCTGCTTCTGATGATAACCAGTAACGCATCCCTTCTATCACTTACAGCCATTGATATACCCTCCTCGTGACCCCCTATTTACCGATTATGTATTCCCTCTTCTTGTAATTCCAGGCTGTCATTGATACATTTACTTGACCCTCAGGCGTCGCTTGACTTTCCCTCCTCCTTCCCTCCTCCGAATCGCCAACAAAAGTTACATCCTCATCGTCTCCTCTCCAACAGGCGTCTCCTGCGTCGCTGCAATCAGGAATATCGTGGCGTGTGGGTGATGGTGAGGCGGCATGGACGTCGCTGTCATCATGCTGCTACTCCTCGTCCAGGAGCTCTGGCTCCTCGCTCTCCGGCAAACATTACAATACCCCGGTTGAGGCTAGCAACAACTGCTCACACCCTCAGTTTAGCGACCCTCGGTACAAAACAGCAAGGTTAGTCATCTTAGTCGTTCCTGTTACTTTATCAGTCGGTTATGGGATGTTGTTCGGTTATATGTCATATGTTATATTCTTGTCCTCTTCCTTTTTTATTTCTCCTCACGATGTCTCCCATATTCTTTCCTGACGTGGTCACAACATCCACGAACGTTTGTACAACTTTGTTGTGCGTTGCTTACTCTGAGTTGTGAACATCATACATTTATATATCCCACTGATACCTCTGTTGTCGTTGCTAGATCTTCTGTGTATCATCCCCTGTGTCTTTCCTTTGAGTTTGATCAAATTGCCCTTAAGGTAACCCATTTCCATGAGAGATGCCACGATGTATTCATATTCTGCCTATAGGAATTCTGGGCTACATACTCTCAGGGCTTCTAAAGACAATCTCTTAACTACCCCAGACCTTGTCCTCTTACTAATGCTGATAGACATAGCAAAGTCGTCCATGGTAATGGGTTTGCTTTATACTGAGTAACTTGGTCCTTCGTTGGCTTCCTTCATGTATGGCAAACTGTAGTCTGTCATGTAGACTGTTGAGATATTGCAAGATGCCAAGTAAACCATTCGTTTTAGACGTGAGAAACTAACAAGTCTTCACTGTATATGAGCCATGTCGTTTCCTTGTTCAAGATTAACTTATACTGATCCTTCCGATAACTAGAGGATAAGTGGGGAGCTCCTGGCCAATCTAGTGTGCTGCTGGCACTCGTCCTCAGTGAATGTGAAGAACCTAAACATGAGTTTTCCTTAGGAGAATGTTGTCATCGTCTCTGCCCTCTTTAAAGCACTAGAACAACTCCGAGTTTTCACTTTAAACGTTCAGATACTACCTAAATCATCCTTTTCACTAGTACAGATTTTACTCATTGGGTTATCCCACTGTACATTTTGATATGTTCGTGTGATGGCGTCTTAAATAGGTTATGTTTACATGACGGATGTTCTCGTTTTCTAAACTTCAAACACATAACAGGTCAGCTCCGCCATATGGACGGCACCAAGAGTGGTCGGACGCGAGGTCCTCTCAGCTACCTCACAACTCCACCATAAGTGCCACCGCAGCTCCCCACAACTCCTACGCCTTTCCTTACGCCCCTCACCCACCACAAGGCAGTCGCTACATGCAGGTCACGGGTGAGGTAGGTCATCGCTTGGCACAGGCAGGGAGGGTGTTATCTTCATAGCCATAGTACTGTATGCATTAAGGCCATTCATATTGGTAGTAGCTACTATGATTCATGTTTTGTTAAGTTTGAAAACATGAAATTTCTGCCTCTTCATGATACTCTTCAGTATCAGGAAGCTTTGTCTATCATGAGTATCATAAAGTTGACTTCACCACTCATGGTTCACTGATGAGGAGGAAGGTTAATGTCTTTTGGCAGATGCTTGCGCCAGTAAGTTTTCGAGTGTGATCAGGTATAAGCTTTAGATCATTTGAACAGGCTTGGCTTTATTTTCAAACAAGTGGTAGAGACAAATTTTGATCATTTGATCAAGCTTGGTTTATTCTTGAACATATGGTAGACACAAACAGTTAATCATTTGATCAAGCTTGGCTTTATTATTGAACATATGGTAGACACAAGCTTTTAATCATTTGATCAAGCTTGGCTTTATTATTGAACATATGGTAGACATAAACTTTTAATCATTTGATCAAGCTTGGCTTTATTCTTTGTCACAAATTGAACATAAGATTTTATCTGAACAAACTTTACATCCTCCTTGAGCATGTAAAATAAGGCGTAAGCCGTTACCACATGACATAAAACATTCTATTGTATCATATTCACTGGTTCCTAAGGTAGCTCCTCCTCCTGTAGGAGAAATCAGGAGGCGGCGCCCCTGAGAAGGTGTCCCCAAGAAAGGCTCTCATCCAGGACGTGGTACTGAGGGAGTCCATCAGAGCCTTCCGTTCACACCCGCTCTTCCCTTTACTCAAGGATCTCGCCGTCGCCGACAACTACTTCGATAAGGCCTCCTTCAATGTTGGTTGGTAGATCTTGGTCGTGGGTTGTGTGTGTGTGAGCGACTCATCCATGATGCAGGACCTAATGTTGTTCCAAGGGTGACTGGTGGTTAACATCCTGGCTGAACGGGTGACTGGTAGATTACTGTTGTGATTCATAGCTGGTAGATTATAGCTCTAGTTCTGCTAGCGAGTGGTAGATGCCAGTTCTGGTTGTGCTAGTGAATGGTAGATTGTTTTGGTTTTACTTTAAATTGGTTTATTATAATTCTGGTTGAACTGGCGACAGGTAGATATTATGTCTGACTTTACGAGAGACTGGTAGACTAGAGGTAAGGTTGTGCTGGTGACTGATAGAATAGAGAATAAGATGACTGATGGACAGATGTAACTGGATTATTGGTGAGTGGCAGAGTGTATAGGCTGTCCTGCTGGATGATGATCTGTCATGTGTGGTTAGATGATTATTCCTTTCGGTTATCTAAGTCAGTAGTAAATCTTTCTCTCGGTTCAGCTGGTGAGAGACCATTCAATCTTTTCTCCATATTGTGTAGTTAGTGAATCATGGCTGTGGCTACACCAGTTATTGGTAGTTTACTGTGGTAGCATTGGTGGTAATTGGTAGAGCTCCTGGTGTACTGCTGATTGGTGAACTAATCAGTTGGTTTTACAGGGGACTGGTTAATCATAGCATCAGATATGATTTTGGTCGGAGGATGGTCGCGCTGTTGATTTTTAGATTTTATGAAAAGAGATTAATTACTGGTCATTCTAATACCTCAAGTTTCCTTCATAATACAAGTATAATAATACATTAATAGTAACGATTGTTTTATTGGGGAAAACATCGAGAACACTACACCTAAATATTTCTTTTGTCTCATTTCCGTAAGATACTCAAAATATAGCGAAAGTTTTGGGTTTCGTTTGTGAAGAGAACTGCTCTTCAATCACAAACAAATATCAGCGAATCAGGTGGATGTGACTTACAGATGATGTGTGTTCTCCTCAGCCCCGTTGCTCGCCTTCTTACCGACGTCTACGGAGGAACTGGTGTCTCTGTATAGACGGAGGAACCCGGAGGTTGGCCACGCCACGACCATCACCCACACCCCTGCTGTTGATGCGGTCATAATGGACGCTATTGTGTATGCCCACACCTCTCTCTTAGGTCAGTCATTCATTTACTAGAGTACTGTTATCAGTGTACGGTTATCAGTCCTCCTACTGTGGCACGGTTATCAGTCCTCCTCCTAGAGCATCAAGCCGCTATGGGACTATCATGTCAGTAATATTTGGAGTATATTAAAAAAGCAGGGCCGGTTGTAAGATATCGAAAAAAAAATCTAGTGATTGCACACACTGTCTTTCCCTAGTTTAACTCGTGATCTAAATAAAGGTGTTAGAATACCTAAACCGTCATTCCAAACCACCATTCTGGATTGAAGGCTTGTGTCTAGTAAGGTGAGGCCAGGGAAAAATGACCTTTTTACTTGAGATGTAAACTCTTGTGGGTGAAGCCCGGTAACACCTATCATCTGCAGATGAAAACATTTCAGACAGATGTAGAAAAAAAAAAGATAGTTGAAGATCAGCTAAAAGGGGTCCCATAGCTTGGAGCGAGTGTGTTTGAGGTACACATTGCATAGTCTTTACTGAAATGTCCGTATTTGACATTGAATCTCTCTCTCTCTCTCTCTCTCTCTCTCTCTCTCCGCAGTTCGACTCATTGTTTATGAGTATCGAACCTCTCACCACCAGCCAGATTGAAGTCGTCAGGTAACTCGGTCCTTCTCATTTTTCTGAGATTCTCCTGAAAATGATCCTC
>JAUTXX010547665.1:4034-18328 GCA_032273605.1 Panulirus laevicauda | reverse complement strand
CTTTGGATGACTGGACGACGTCTCAAACTGTTTATGTATGTCTGGAGTTGTTGGTGTGTCTCACTTTGCTGGAGTATATTTCTAAGTTTAAACTGAGGATGAAAAATGGTCAAGCCTCCAGGGAGGGCAAAGCAACCATGGTCTAGCCTCTAGGCAGGGATAACCACTCATGGTCTAGCCTCCAGGCAGGGACTATCAACTATGGTCTAGCCTCCAGGCAGGGCCTATCAACCATGGTCTAGCCTCCAGGCACGACTAAGCAAACATGGTCTAGCTTCCAGGTCCAGCCTCCAGGCAGGACTCACTAACCATAGTGAAGCCTCCTGCATGTCACAGAAAACCACTATGAGGAGTAGGAGCAGAGGAGTCTTGTCATCATCTAAAACTCTGTTTCATTAACACTTGCCTTCTGTGACTCCTAAAATATTACTATTCGTCAGTATAAGTTAGAGTTCAAGTGATTCTTGGAATGAACTCCAAAATTTTCCTGCCAAAAAAATTACTCAAAGTTCAAATCATTATGACTTTTGATTGTCCTATTCTGCTGACATGTACTTTAGCACTTAACCCTTAAATGATGGCCAAAGTCAACTGATGTGCTCTTTGAAAATGGCAGCCAACACCAATAGATGTGCTGGTTTCCCATCTTCATTTGAAAATTCAGCTGATTTATCACAACATTAACAACCTATACAAGTCTCATTCTTCAAACAGAAAAGCACAAAGTTCTGCTCTCCTCAGTACCTTTACAATTATCATTATAAGTGCATAGCCCCAATCTGAAGGTCATAAGTTCACACTGACCCCACAGAAAATACGGAGATTGTGGGATGACTTTCATTATTAAGAGGAACACATACATATCAGTTAGTGAGGAAAGTGAGAAAAACAAAGTGAGAAATGGGAAGAAATTAATACCTTACAGAGTGGTTTTAGCAGAATTATGTAAGGAAGAGTGGAGCCTGAAAGGGTGGCATCCTCACTGAGCTCTCGGCAGTGGAAGAAATCACACAATAACACCTAATTTTCTATTTGTGCAATCCTACAATAAGGATAGACTTTAGTAACAGATGATAAGTAATGAAACAGAATAATTGCAAACAAAAAATCAAATCCTTCAATATCCTCCCTACACTTGCCAGCCAATCTTTCTCACCTTAATTGTTAGTGTCAAAAGTATAATATCTCTCAGTATATGTTATTTACCATCAACACTGTGCCTGTGAATGAAATGTAAGTAAAATTGAAAAACAAGCTCAGGAGATGGAAAGAAACAATCTTCAAGTTTTCTGTCTGCCAGGCATTGTGAAACACATCGTTCTTAACACCTTCAGGTATGCGCTTGGTAATGGACTGAGCCAGCACATATAACTAATAATCTTAACACATATAACGTAATATCACATATAATAACTTTAACACATAACATAATATAACTCTGTATATATTATGTTATTTATGAAGACTAATCTATCATTCTATTTTTCATACTCTTGGATGAAATTACTAGATAAAGCTTGCCATTTAAGGATGAAGGAAAAACTAATATAATGCCACATCCACCTCAACACACCTACCTTTTTGTCATTGATGTTCATGATGCATCTATAAGGGTTAACTGTTGATCATTATGAAAGAAACTTCTAGTCCATGGAGCACCATCAATCCTTGTTATCATTCTCCAAATCTTACGTAGCCATCAAGAGTTCTATGTCCTCTGAAGAGGGATATGTTCATTACCACTCATGGTTGTAAGTGGTCTGAGGTAGAGCACTGTACTCTCACCAGATTTCTTCCGTAAGTGTAATGACAACCTAAGCCATGTCTCAACTGTAGAGCTGTCCATCGACTCTCTGGAACCAGAATAAATAACAGTTATAGAGATGATTTATGTCTGTTGAACTGCCAGTTTTTACAGGCTTCATTGATTTTTCTTAACATTAGCAGCATTTTTTGCACACAATCATAAATTATAAATATCTGGTGGATAAGACATAAAATATGTGCATCAAGCCCAAGACAGAGGGGTCAACGCATAAACTAAAATTATATTTACATGGAGGAAGGTTAACTTTATTAATAAAAGTCCAAACATAAGTCAGTTACAGCTGACTTAACTGTATATATAAGGATACACCAAAGCATTATCAATATCTTTCGATCAGATAGCACTACAATTAGGGAATCTGGTTTTGATTATACAGATCTAAGTATTAGTATCAAATCCATTCCTAATTTCTTCATAATTCCAGATTATCAAAATCAACTGCTATTATTTTCTCATAATCCTGACCTGTATATATCTGGGTCTCAAATCCATACATCTGAGCTGAGATGAGCACTCCATGCAAGCTTTTTGCATACTCTGTGCACAAAATCTTTTTCCCCATTCCCAAAGCTTTCAATGCACCTCTAATTTTTCTCCTTTGCAAGACTGCTCTCTGCTTCATATTTCCCAATACGACCCTAATGGAACTTGACTCCTCTCCATCTACACTCATCCAACATTTTCAGTTTTGCACCATCTCACTCAAGAACTAGTGTCTTACTTTTACTCACCTTCACTCTTAGTATCTTCCCCTACATACATCACTGAAGCAGCCAATCACCCTATCACATTCCTTCTCTGATTTATCTAACAGCATAGAATCATTTCCATTTAGCAACTGTAAGAATTTTCATGAAGATTGATAAGTACACAGCTATCACCCCACCTCACTCTCTTTATCTCGTAAAATATATAACAATATCTTAACATACTCCTACAATTATTTCAAACCACTTATTCATACCACCACTTACTTTCACCAATACACTACTTTCCTTATAAAAGCCCTTAATAGCATTTAAAAATCTTTCACGCAAACCACATAAAGCCAACTTTCTGAGCTCTCCTGTTTACATGTCCCTTCTAAATCCATACAAGCTGCATACACTCTTCTTTTCCTCTTGATCCCACCCCTATTTCTCTAAACATAAAATCCTGGTCTTCATACTCTTTTACTTTCCTAAACTTGCCTTGTCCTTCATCTACAAGGTCTTCATTAATCCTTTAACATAGCGTTCTCTAATCTTTACATATTCTATCATTATCGTACCATCCACTATGCTAAAAATACTTATTCCTTTGTAATTCATAAAATGGATTTTACTCCCTCTACTTTTATTACACTTTATCTGGTCATTAAGCACTATTCTATGCTACAGCACTAAGAGACTGATCTCTTTCACCAACATTTCTAATCAGTTCTTTAAGGTACTCTCTACAGCTATTACGAATTTTATCCTATGTAACTCACTCTCCTAGGCCTGTCAAATACACCCACACTCCTTATCCATTCCTCTCATCGACAACTAATTCATTTTCCTTTAAATTCTCTCATTATTCTCAAGATGTCATGAATAATTTTATTTATATACACCAGCTTTTTAACTTTTTTGTTCAGGATTTTATATTCTTCACTATTTGTACTCCATTTCTCACAACTTTCTGGCCAATTCAGCTTTTTCCAAATATATTTTTTATCCTTAATAACCTTCATATTTCTTCATTTTACATCTTAACCACATCTTAACCCCATCCTGTAATGATTTGGAATTTCTCTCTCATTTATGTTAACTTCTCTTGAAAGCTAACTTTCCTAATTTCATTCTCACACTTTTTTCAATCTTTATCCCCAATCTTTCATTTACATTTCTAGTGCTGTAACTTCTAAAATAAAATGGTATTCTATAAATTACTACCAAATGATCTGATAACGACCCACCCAACCCTTTCCTAGATTGAACTGCATGTAATCTACTCGAATTCTTTCTTGCTAGAAATATATCAGAGATGATCTTGTATATCCTGTCTTTCTTGTTTCTTTACCATCTTTATCTATAAATATCTTTGTTTAACATATGTATTTGCAATGCTCAGATCTACAATGCACAATACCCATATTCTTCAAACAATATCATGTATACCATGGACCACACACCTTCCAATCTTGTCAATTTCATTCTTTTGCATTATACATGTGGCAATGTCCTTTGGTCTATATTCAAGTGATCATCACTTTGAAATTTAGGCACAGTAATGGCATATCACATACAACTTAAGTGAGGTTCTACAGCAACTGAGTACAAGAGATATTTTTGTTAACTTGCATTTAAGATGTTTGTATGCCCTCCTCAGGTGCAGCAATAGCAAATTAACAGTAGTTGAGCAAAATTTTTACAATCTGTTCATCAGGTACCGTCAGCTTTTCCACTAAGTTGGAGCAGTGAATACATGAATTCGTCATGAGCTGTCCTTATACATCTCTCGCATTTTCCAAGGATTTTATATTAATTATTTTTGAAATATTTTTCTTTTCTTGGAATTTCTTAAAATCTACTCTTGTATCAAAATCTGAAGTAGACTCCTTAGACATACATATTAAACTAAAAATATAAACCATGAACCTTGAATCTTAGTCTAAGACCCATTTCATAAGTGTATGCTAGGGAGGTATGTAAGGACAGGGATAAGTGGAGACTCTTTTGCCATGGCCACCCCTTGATGAGAGTTTCCAGAGAGAAACATGGCAGAAAATGGAACCACGGGATTAGAACTGAATCATATGGTGGACAAGGTGAAGGTCTCAGGTGCCTTAAGGAATGTGTGGAAAAAGAGGCAACTGCCCGTGTGGGTAAAGATGGGCAAACTTGATGATACTGTATTCCCAATATTTCTGTGAGCATGTGAGGTCTAAACATTAGATCAGAAAGTACAGAAAAGGGTAAATGTGTTGGAAAATAATTGTTTCTGAACAATATGTGGTGGGAAGAGGGTTGATCAATGAAGAAATGAAAGAGTAAGAGAAAGGTACGATAACAAGTACGGGTGAGAGAACTGTAGAGGCTGTGCTGAAATGGCTTGTAAATATGGAGAGGGTAAAGGAAAAAATGTTGACAAAGAAGGCATATGTGTCAAATGTGGAGTGAGCAAGGAAAATGGTGAGACCAAACTGGAGATGGAGGGATGGAGTAAAAAATGTTTTGAGTGTCCACGCACTGAACATGCAAGAGGGTGTAAAACTTGACAGGAGAGAGTGATCTGAATTCACATGCCATCAATGGACTGAACCAAGGCATATGAAGCAGTCAGGAAGAACCATGGAAAGGTCTGCAGGGTCTAGTTGTAGCTGAAGCTGTGGTTTTGGTGCATTTCACAGAGTGGGGTTGGTTGTAGATGAGGCTGTGGTTCTGGTGCATTTCACAGAGTGGGGGTGGGTGAATGAGATAATTTCTTTGTTCATGGCACTACCTCACTAAGGCTAGAAACATCAAACAAATAAACATAGCTTTCATACCTGATCACCATCTTGCACATTAGTGCCAGGAGCAGACAAAAAAGACTGCATCCGTTCACATCCCAATTATAGCCATCATGTGTTATATATTTTATTTATATATCTATTTTACTTGATCACCATTTCTTGCATCAGTGAAGTTGTGCCAGGAAACAGACAAAGAATGGCCAATCCACTCATATACACATATATATACATAAATGACCATACATGCCCACAAACATACATATACACATCAACATATAAAAACATATACATACACATAAACAGTATTATTTATATACACATGTACATATTCATGGGTGGATGGGTCTTTCTTCATGTTTCTTGGAGCTACCTCTGACACAGGAAAAGGCAATCAAGTATAATAATAACAAATAAAACATGAAAAACAAATATTCATATATATCTATATAAACATATTCATATTATCCTCCAATTTCAAAACACATAGCAATTTCCTGGTCACAGATAGACAGGATTATACCTAAGGGACAATAAGTCAAGACATATCAGTTGCGTATTCTATTTTCAAATTTCCCTGAAAAGTATATACAAGAATATATCTCATAAAGTTAACTTCAATGAAATATAAATCTTTTGTAACATACTTTGAATATAATACTTCATGTGCCTAATTACAATACGTGAAAAATCCAACTGTAGTATGTTTGACACAACATCTAGGTCCCACAGTACATGCCTTGTTAAAGATTATGAAAATATCAAATAACTAAGAGTAGAGGTAAACAGAGAAAAAAAGGGGCAGATCTAATGAGCTAACCACTCAAAACAATACATATTTTAATTAAGGATGTAATGAAAATTACTGTTCATCATGTGCGACACAGGCATTCTATGTGCATGGCTGGAAGGGGAAAAGGTTTTACACCACCAGAAAACTTAACTTAGTACTCAATTAATAATCAAGAAATAGGGGAAAAATTAGTAATAATAAAGCCCAGTAAAACTGGACATCTCTCTATCATGAAGTCACATTTTCATCAACATGGATATTTTACATTGCATCATTTCTTGATCAGACACTTACTAAATAGAGACGGAATATCAATGAAAGGAAAACACTGAGCCACTAACTTTAACAAGGTTCCTTGCAACTCACGATACAACCTGCAATAAAGTATGCCAATGACTGCATCGATAACAGCTCAAAAGGCTGGTAAAATCACAGCAGCTAATGGAATTGCTTAGATATGAATGTAGAATTATGAAAGCAGATTGGATCAATTATTGAAAATGCATAGGAAGTATATTGTACATTAAAAGATGGAGCATGGAGGTGATACAAACACAAGAGAGAAGGCTAGAAAGAGTTCAAATTAAAAAGCATATTTAGAAGTGTAAGTGAATTGGTACAGAATAATGCCAAACCTATCATGGAAGAGCATACAGGGAAGATAAAGGAAAAGTGTACTTATGTGTAAGGATAACAAAGAAAAAATAAGGTTCTGCATAAAAAACTGCAATACAGGAAAAAGGCATAGAGGATATGAAAAAATAGATGTGAAGGAATCTTTATATAGCCTGAATCATGACCAACTGAAAAGGTGTTACATTAAATCACTAAGCTTTCTAAACCTACTCTCCTAGATGTGGTTTTTGTTTTATCACTTTTTGCAAATTCATAGTCCTGCACTGAGTTATATTTTCATATTTATACTCCTAGAATTTCTTTATGTAGGGTTTTTCTATATTTATACTCCAAAACTTACTTTTCAATTTCATGTTTATACTCCTTAGTTGCCTTTTGTATTTTCAAAGTCTTCGACTTCTTTATCTATCTATTGCACACATTCTGGACATTTTCCTACTTTACATCTGGTAACTTCATACAGAACCTCTCCAAGACACTATTGCTTCTCAATAATTCTCCACTGAAAAGCCCCTCCACAAACACGCTCCCTTAATCAGTCCTTCCATTTAGCTTTTCCCCTTAGCTAATGAAGGGAATATTTTCACATTCTCTTCATTAAATCATTCTCTTGTTCTTCCACAATACTATCTAACTAGTTATTACAACTCAGTATTGTAATTCAAACAATCCTCTCATGCCATCTTTTCCTCTTTCCTAACTCTACATCCATTTAAGAAATTCATGTCATTTGCTTGTTGTCTACTGGCCATTCTGATGATGTGGGAACATATTTCACCAATACAGATTAATGTGGGATGCTCCAATCTTTCTGGCAAACTTTAAGCAGATGGTTTAAAGTATTCTTTCACCCCTTCATTTCGAGTTCTTACATATAAAACCTAAATGAATCAGGAAAAAATTATCACCTCTCTACCCTCATCATTCCATGTCTTCCTACCTGAAAATAAGAGGCATTAGCAAAATTTTTATGAAACACTATGGTTGCCAATTGTATTTATAATGTCAAAAATTCTGCACATCAGTCTAACTGTTGTAGAGAGCAATTACCTCTTTCTAGCACTGGCATTCTCCTATCTTAAATAAAACTTATAAATATGAATGTCCCTACTTCTATACAGTTCATGTTGCTCTTTTGGAGGTACTTTGTATTTCCTAAAATGTTCCTCCATTAATTCAAAAAACCTACACTGTAGCCAAGGTTTGTCTCCCATAGTGCGCTCCTCATAGCTCACGATGATTGTTGTATCACTCCCACAGAGGCTTCTCAATGTTGACACTAACGGCTCCAGTGACTGTTGGAATTAGAGATATAGATTCACATCAGCTTGAATATCATATGGGTGTGAGCAAGATCATTTTAGGATAGACTACATTGGAGAATAATAAAGAATAAATGTGGATGTGGAAAGGGAGCTGTGGTTTCCGTTGATTATACATGACAGGTAGAGACTGAGTGTGAACAAATGTGGCCTTTGTTGTCTTTTCCTAGCACTACCTCGCATGCATGCGGGGGGAAGGGGGGTGTCATTGCATGTGTGGTGGGGTAGTGACAGGAATGAATAAAGGCAGCTAACACAGGAAGTGACTGAGTTTGGTAAAGCATGTAAAAGAAGAAAGCTGAGAGTAAATGTGAATAAGAGCAAGGTTATTAGGTACAGTAGGGTTGAGGGACAAGTCAATTGGGAGGTAAGTTTGAATGGAGAAAAACTGGAGGAAGTGAAGTGTTTTGGATATCTGGGACTGGATTTGGCAGAGGATGAAACCATGGAAGCAGAAGTGAGTCGCAGGGTGGGGGAGGGGGCAAAAGTTCTGGGAGTGTCAAAAAATGTGTGGAAGGCGAGAACATTATGCATAAGTCTGCATAAGGCTGTGAGTATAACTAATGAAGCAGGAAAGTCAACCCAAAGCAATGAGTATTTTAAGCGAAGTAGGAAAGTAAGCATAATGAAATGAAGCAAATTTCAGACATTTTGAAGTAGACTGGCTTTGATTATATTGTAAGAGTAACAGGCAAGGATGTAGTTCTATGCAGTACAAATATGAGAAAAACAAAATACACTTCTGAAGAGAAAAATATACAAAGCATACTACAAGGCACCACGCTCTATTACAAATCAGTATGGCACGATACAATATAAACATATACAGTACAACATCTGTTTACCTGTAACTGATTTGACTATTCCTCCTGAGTAAAACTAGGACTGATAAAGATCCTACATGTCTGTGAATCATGCATCTGTTCACTTAATGTTCCATGTCATGTCATTCTGGTACCCTTTCATACAAATACACCCTAGTCTCATTCTGTTCCCCTACCTTATCTTTGTTTTTTCAATTGTTCTATTCACACTTGCCTCACTCAAATACATTCTTTGATTATTCTATCCAATTTGTTACCCGTGTACTTATGGAAAAAAGTTCACCACTTTAATTCTGGTTCATATAACTGCCTAAAATACTTACATCTCTTAAACTGTCCACTTTCTTTACTCATAAAAAGTCTATCTTAAATGTTTCACCATCCTCATGTTACAAATGTGTTTCCTGTATATTCATAAGATCATACTAAACCTTCTAACAACCCCTGCTTTTCAAGCAACGTCTTTTTTACCAGAAAATCTAGAATATTTGCACAAACAATAAAGAAAAAAAATCAGGATTTTCTTATGGAAATTAAAACAACAGAATGCAAATTTTTGCTAAAACAGTCACCTTGCACCCCTCTAAGGATGTCAATATTTTATGATGATTGTTAATTCCAAATTAAATCTACAATAACAGTCACATTAAGGTCATTTTCTAACCACTATTTTCACGATGTTCCATGCTTATACATAAACAGTCAGTCATTCACAATAACATCAATACTAAACAAACAGAAGCATATACACCAAATGTCTTAAAATCCTATGATGATCAAAGGAAAGTGAAAATGAAATGCCTTAGGAGTATTAATCATAAGGGAATACACTAACAGAAATCTGCTACTGGATTTTGATGGACATAGTGGAGATGAACTAATGAAAGGAGAACTTTCTCCCTCTATATTCATTCCTCAGAAACAGCCATAGTGAAACCAAATGTGTTAATTCATACAAGAATTCAGCACGAGAGGAAATCCTACAACCAAATATTTCACCGTCTTTAATCTGTTACACTTCAGTGTTATTCTAGTACTACCTCATGTACTAATTTCTAATCTTCATTCTTTTAACATGTTAATACTTTCTTATGATCTATAAATAAGATAACTGTTCCACAAGTCACTGACAAAACACAATAAAAACTTAAATCATGCAAGAACAATGGTTAATGGAATTATAGCACTGGCACATATGAAGAATATGATTAAGATACTATAAGAGTCATATGCTCAAAATAAGAAATACACTCAGGTAAAATTTCATCTAACCTCTTCATAATAAATACAATCGGCAAGCACAATCGTATCTGGAGTGCAGACAGCAGAGCCTTGTTCCATGTTGCCCCAAGTTAGCTCCCTGACCTCTACCACACACTGAAGGTTATCTTGATTTTGAATGATATTTTTCTCCATGAGGGGAATAAACTGTGGCAGATCAGTGATGGTTACATGAGAAGCCCTGTTAAAGAGGACACTCTTAACATTTTCTTCTGACTTTAACATCATATCATTAGTAAGTACAAACAATCAAATAAACAAAGTACTGCAATACAGCTTTATAAATGAAAAATGGAGTATAATTGATCTCTTAATCATTTAACCCTAGGACCCCTTTTATGAGGATCCTGAAGCTTCAAGACTATGTACCTATCAGGTATTGGAAAATGATGAACACCTTTGGAGTGAGAAGTTCCTCAACATGATTGAACTCCTTTTCATCCATTTATGATGATGCAGCTTCCCAGGTGATTTTTCACTTGCAATATAACCTGATACAGGATGAATATATAAGTAGCGCCACTGGAAAAATTATACGATTAACTATACTCATCTTTGCCCTTGGAGGCAGTCAACTCTCTTTTCACACATTCGTAAATGCACCAAGGCCCACTGCCCTCACTCACCCAGTGATTTATTTCAACTCCCATGGTTCTACCAGTGTCATGTCCACTCTTAGGTATTCAACATACTCCATTTCCTCCAGGTTCACTCCATTCAAACTCACATTCAAATTAACCTGTATCTCTCCCTTACTAGACCTCATTACCTTACTTTTATTCAATTATCTCTTAGTTTCCTCCTCTCACACACTCTCCTTAAATCAGACACCATCTTCTGCAGTTTTTCACTTGAGTTTTACACCAGAGATATGCCATCTGCAAGTGGTAACTGACTTGCCTCCCAGAATCTTTGACTCCCAACAGACTGCAGACCCAACCCTCTCTCCAAAACAAAAGTTGAAAAATGAAAAAGTTACAATGATAAGAAACAAAGCAATAAAAAGCTGGTAAAATAAGTGAGTATGATGTATTACAGACATTTGGATAGAATGACAATAAAAGATGGAAACTATAATGTACCAAAGTGAAATATGAAGCAGAGTCTATATAAATGGGGAGCAAAGATTACTGAAAAGGACATAGTAAAGTAACAGGTGCAAGACATTCTTAACATAAATGGAAGTCATGGATTATCACTTCCTTTTGAAACAATAAGCCCCTAATGCTAGAAATATTTGAAGTTACAACTAGAGATGAATAAATGTTAAAGAGCTTCAACTATAATCATAATTCTTCTTGACCAACTTATCTTCATTTACCATACAGTTCACATGAACACACCATCCTAAAAGATTTTCATTCATGTTGTATACTAATAATTTCTTGACATCACATATCCTCACACCTTTAGTCTTTACATATCCTTCCAGCTCCATCCATACTATGCATGCAATCTGTCACTACTAATCACATTTCTTACTAATGCTGGCCTGCATAAACTTATATCTTACATCCATAAATCTATGACATGTAGAGCAATTCCTCATGCAAGCTTTTTGCAAACTGTAATTCTTTTTTTTTTTTTTTTATTTAACTGAGCTTTGATGCAATCTTAATTTCCTCCTCTTGCCTATCTCTAATTGCAGCACCAGCTTTCACACTACTGTCCTTACTGAAATTCACTCCCAAATACCTAACACCATTCACAGCTTCGTTCCTAACCATTTAAACTAACATGGTGACATCCCAAAGGTTCTCTTTTAATTGCGTTTACTTTCATTACATTCCTACTATAAACATTATCAAAGTGGAGAGGCAGGAGAGCTACATCATGGATGAGAGGGATAGATGTAAGAGAATCAATTATGGCAACATATTTTTCATATGAGGATACCAGAGAAATTATTTCAGTTCAGAAGGATATAAAACATCCTTTTGTATGGAGGTGGTTCAAATGGAGATCTAAGTCTCACTTAACAAATCTCAGTCTGAAAAAAAAGGAAGAAGCACTTACATTTGCATCTGAAAAAAAAAGGATGAAGCACTTGCGTTTGCATGCAAGTTTACATCTCACTTCTATTTTTATGAATGATCTAATAGGCTGAATGTACCTAATCCAACCCAACTGCAACAAGAAAATTTCTTTATAAAAACTAACCCCAGAAGAGCAGCAGCAAGGCCTACACAACCAGTCCCAGCTCCCAACTCGACCACATGGCAGCCAAAGAGTAAAGGTTTCTTCATATCTGCAAAAATTTACATTAATTAGTATCGAGCTCTACAACTCATACCTAAGGTCATAAATAAAATATGTATAAGCAAATGTCATAAAGAGATCATTAATGGACAAATATTCACAATAAAATATCTATGGATGCATCTTTATGTGAGAGCTTTCTAACCTAAACATTTGCAAGATTCATATTCAGAGTGGTTTTTATTACAATAATTGTGTGTGAATGAACAAAATTGGAGAAGAATTAAGAGAGTTTATCTCAGATACTGAATCAAATCCTACAATAAAATAATTAAATGCTTTCAAGAATTATTAAGCAGAAGACAAAACACCCATGTTAGATTACATACATGAATCCAATTAAGGAAGATTAACTTTTTGCAAAAAAAAAAGTTTAGAAAAATGAATGAGGTTTTCTTGTTATTGATGTTAATACATACTGAATACATACCACCAAATTCTAAGCAACTTTACGTGACATGCTGTATAAAAATCAATTCTGTAATAAAAAGAACAGATAGTTCTTTCAATTAAGTGAAACTTCCAATCATGGACAAAAGCTTCACAGAGATCAGTCCTTAAAATAAGATATATTGAAGCCTCAAATCATGGACAAAAGCTTCACAGAGATCAGTCCTTAAAATAAGATATATTGAAGCCTCCAATCATGGACAAAAGCTTCACAGAGATCAGTCCTTAAATAAGATATATACTTGAACAATTACTGCCTTCATCCAGTCATCAAACACATGATAACTTTTCCATGCTTCCATACACACTTTGCATATCCACTCCACAGCAGAGTTACCTCCACTTTTCACCATTTTGCTCATCTCTCCACATATATCACCAGATTTTCAATTTCTTAGGAACTTTAGCTATTATAATAATCCTCTTACTTTGTCTTTTGAAATGTCTTCTCCTGAACACCTATCTGTCTCTCTCCTTACTTCTGTTTCTATATAACAAACAGACATAGCTCTCTCACCATCATCTCCAATCAGTTTTTTCAAAATATTAACTCCCATCTCTTACAATCTTTATCTTTTATCATCAGCATTCCCCAGACTTGTCTAACACACTTATCACTTCTTACAAGTATCTTTCTTTTACTTTTACTCGTTTTCTTCCAAAACATTTTGTTATTTTCTTAACTTCTTATTTTCACTCTTCTTCCAAGATCCTCATTGCTTTCCATATATTGGTAAATATACCAACATTACAACCCTTCTATTTGTTTGCTACTTTTCACTCTTTGCTTTCCATTCATCAATGTTTTCTGGGTGATTCAGCTTCTTTTCAGCCCTTTTTCTCCTCCACCAACTATGTTGAATCTTCATCATGCTGTGCCCCTCTTTCCACAACTCACACATACTAAACCAAACACCTTCCAAGCAGGCTCCAAGAATTTAGTTGTAAACTGTCTCAGCCTCACCCAGTACTGTTTTGTACTATCTCAGCTTTTCAACTAACATCAAGGTAAGTTTTACCTCCATAAACTTTTTCCACTCTTACCTTCTCATCTTTTTCTTATCTACTTTTTTAGTCCTCTGCCATTTACAATAAAAAAACTAACCTACTTATGGTATTACTACCCTGTGATCAGCCAAACCCCTCCCAACCCTGTCATAGACTGTATATCAAGCACACTATTGTGACTATTCCGTAAGTGGAAAGTCACCTCTAGGAAAGTTGTATAATCAAAGTACAAAGTACAATCTCTTTGAAGAACTTTTCCCTGAAAACAAGTCCATCATTTCACAACTATTGATTGTAGCTCAGCCTTAAAGTCACACAAACCCTTGGAGATGGGGTCTTATGTTTTTTTTATTTATTTATTATTTTCATACTATTAGACATCTACCACATTAGCAAGGTAGCGTTAATAACAGAGTAC